>CAUYQU010006585.1:0-54948 GCA_963574635.1 Cheracebus regulus
AACCTTCTTGGAAGGTCATAGGTTTGACTTAGCTTCAGTAAAAGGTTTGGCTGAAGGCAGATGAATTCCCTTAAAAGCTTATGGCATAAATACATAGGAATGTAAAGGAGTTTATCTAAATAGCTTGTTTATTCAGGTGCTCCTAAAACCAACCTTTAATCTTACATGTGGGGAACCACTAGGGGGTTGGCAAAGTTAATTACCCAGTAGTGGTGTTTACTCAAGACCTTTGTCATTTAATCTGTACTGATAAATGTGAACTTCACTGGGTGGTCAGGGTCATGGTTGCTAACTCTTTAAAGGACCCTTCTCAGTACTGGTGAGTGGTTTGGCCACCTAACCTGCTCTTTCACTGGATATTTGTGTCTGAGTGTATTTATCCATCTGTCGTTGGGTCAGGGTGTACTCCTCAGATCCAGATACATGCACTTTGTGGGGCAAGGGTGATGTGCTATGGTCTGACTGTTTGTGTTCCTGACAAAATCATATGTTGAAATCTAATTCCCAGCATGATGGTATTAAGAAGGTAGGGCCTTTGGGAGACAATTAGGTCATGAGTACAGAGCTCTCATGGGTGAGACTAATGTCTTTATAAGAGGTCTGAGTTTGTGTGCCCTTTTCACTATCTGAACACAGAGAGATAGCACCAATTATGAAAATGAAAAAGGGCTCCTACCAGACATAAAATCTGCCAGCCTTGATCTTGAACTTCTCAGGCTATCAAACTGAGAGAAACAAATGTTTGTTGTTTAGGTATTTTTTAATAGCAGCCCAGAGGACTGAGACAATGTTTACTGGCCATTACGATTTCTTCTTCTGTGAACTGTTTATTCATGTATTTGGACCATTTCACTCCTAGGTAGTTTTTTTTTCTTATTTATTCATAAAATTACATAACTGAATATTGATTCTCTATATGTTACATGTATTAGGAATATATTCCTACAGTTTTTCTTTATTACTTTGTCTATTGTGTCTCCTGATTCACAGGAGTTTTTACTTTTAATATGGGTAGAGGTTATCAACTTTTGAGTTTAGAGCTTAGTCTTTTTATGCCTTAAAAATTCTTCCCTATCCCTAAATCATAATATTCTGCTTTTCACATTTAGAGTCTGTCCTCTAACCTAGTAGAAATTGATTTTTGCATAATATGAAGTCTTAATACAAATTTTCACATATAGATAATCAAAAATCCCAGCAGTATGTATTTAACTGTCTGGTTCTCATTTCATTATATGCTGCTTGAATGCATACACAAAAAATTTTATTATATTTTCCCTATTTGCCCATGTTCTCTTTAACTAAAAACTTACAGGGGAGATGGATGATCCTATTCATTTTTGTATCACTGGCCTTAATACATAGTGGTTACTTATTAATAATCACTGAGTAATGAACAGGAATAGACCAAAGGGAAAGAGGCAGCAGCACATAGGAATCATGTCGTAAAGTGAAATGAAAAGTAACAATTTCAAAGATAGGCAAACTTTCATCAAAAGCAAGAATTCCTTTTACAAATAATGAGAAACCAATAAAAAATTTTAAGCAGAAAAATGGCAAAGGAGGAAATGTTTCTTAAAGATTGGCAAAACTTAAAGTCTGACAAAAGCACATATAATGACAATAGAAACAGACACCTACCCTACTAAGGGAGAGAAAATAAACTGTTATAACACTTAGGAAAGCAAACTAATAATATCTAGTAAAGCTTAAGATATGTACATTCTACAGCCCAGCAATTCACTATTTATCTTCACAAAACTCCTACATATGCATGAGAAGGCAGATATAAGAATATTTACTGCAGTATTATTTGTGAAAATTGAAAATCTGGAAACAATCTAACATATCGACAGAAAAATGAACATCTAATGGCACAGTAATATACTGTAATACCACTCAATAATTAAAATAATTAGAACTATATGTGTCATCACGAATAAATCTCAAAAAAAGATGAATTCTGGCCAGGTGTGGTGGCTCACACCTGTAATCCCAGCACTTTAGGAGGCCGAGGTGAGTGGATCACCTGAGGTCAGTTCAAAACTAGCCTGGCCAACATGGTGAAACCTCATTTCTACTAAAAATACAAAAAAAATTAGCCCAGCGTGGTGGCCCATGCCTGTAGTCCCAGCTACTTGGGAGGGTGAGGCATGAGAATCACTTGAACCTGGGAGGCAGAGGTTGCAATGAGCTGAGATCACACCATTGCACTACAGCCTGGGCAAAAAGAGCAAAACTCCACCTCAAAAAAAAAAAAAAAAAAAGATGAATTCCTATTAAAGATCCGAACTACATAATACTTTTATATAAAGTTAACAGCGTTGTGTTTTGTTATAAATACACAGAACTGTGAAAAAAATACAAAACCATGGATGAGAATAATACTAAATTTAGGACTGTGGTTACTTTGGGGCAAGAAGCTAGAGAAATGAAATCAGAGAAGCAACAGGATTATTAATATTTAACTCAAAAATATACAGATCTGAAAAAAATATAGCAAAGCATTAAGACTTGACAAAACTGAATGATGGGCATGTGAGTGTTCATTACATTATTCTCTTTGGTTTTCTAATGAAAAATACTCTGGTGGCCTTACAGAAAATAGACTGGAGTCGGGAGAACCAAAATGGAAACAAAAAGGGCAACTAGAATACCTTTGAAATCCCATGGGAAATGACAGGCAGTGAGAGTGAGGCTAAAAAGAAAGGGGCAGAAGAAAGGAGCACACCTGAGAGATACTCCAAAAATAAAATTTGCAGGATTAGGTGACTGATTGGATGCAAGAGGTACAAAAGGAAAATTCAATGTCATTCTTTTTTAAAATAGGGAAAGTAGGAAGAGAGAGTTTTAAAAGATAGTGAGTTCCTTTTTGGAAATAAGTTTGAAGGGCCCATTCAACATCCCAGTGGAAAGATCCAATAGAAAGGAAGCAATATACCAAAGGGGTCAGCAGCTCAGGTTCTGCAGTCAGGTTTCTTGGGTTCAAATCCAGTTTGAACCAATTAAATACAATAGTTAACCACTCTAAGCCTCAATTTCCATGTTTACAGAAAGGGAGGATGTTAATAAAATTGCTATTTTTATAGCATTTTTGTGAGGATGAAACTATATAATGCCTTTCAAGTTCTGAGCAAAGTATCTGACACAGATTTATCACTCAATAAATGACTTTGGCTACTATTTACAACACTCTTTCTCAAGTATAAGACTTCTATCACATACATCACTTAGGACACTTCAGTAATTCAACCTTGGTCCTGAAGAACTATTTCTATAAATTATATTCTGTTGTGTATACAGGGTTTTATAAAATTTTCAAGATGCTTAATTTCACTCAAGTCAGCATCATTTTCTAACTCAAGAATATACCCTTTATTACCTGAAAGTATTATACATGAGATCTAGGCCAAATTCCTATAGAATTGTACTAAATACACACATTCAACAGCAAGTTGAAAGCACACAAACAATACATACATGCCAGGCTCTTTCAGATAACAATAAACAAGGCAGAAATACTCCTAACCAAAATTATAGTCTATTTACTAATAAATAATTACAAAGCAGTGTAATAAATACTAAAACAAGAAACAAACAGGTGCTATAGAACACAGAAAAAAAGAACACTCAGAATTTGAGAGTTAAAAGGGGTATCCTAAAGAATGGGGTCTCTAATGAGAGTAAGTAGTTGGCAGAATAACGCAGAGAAGTGAAAGTTGGATTAAAAAAAAAACAGTATCTTAACCCATTTATGCCTGAGGTTGGAATTTTTAAAATTTTTGCAATCAGACCATGGCGACGACCTTGAGCGGTAGGATATAAATAACTTCCACATGCTTAGTGTTCCAGTAATGGAACACGAGGCATAATTAAGCAGTGGGAACATTTTCTTCTAATACCTAGAATTAGCAGAGAGCACAGACTGTTGAAGAACCTGAAAAAAGTCTACCACATATAAAGCATGCAGTGCAAGTACGGTGTACTGAAGTATGAAGTTGGTGACATGCAGAAAAGAGACTGGGAAGAACCTTGAAGTCATACTCTTTATGATGCAATTAAATGAGCCTGCTTAAAAGTGCTTAGCACAGTTCCTGGTAAAAAAATAAGCACACACATTAACTGTTAAACACTCATTTGCTATTATTTAACACTCTTCTACTTTTTGCCACAATTTGGAATCAGACAATACACCCACCAAGAAACATGTTCCAACCACTTTTCCTTACTTAGTTTGGTTGCTAAAAAACTGTATATATAGTACTTATGAAATGTCTTAGAGAGTCTGTTCTTTCATTAGTAAAATGGGAACATTAATACCAACCTTGCAAGCCTACTGTAAGAAATAAAGCTAGCATGAAGAGTTCCTAGGAGAGTGATGGGAGACATAACTAAGGACTTCTGAAAATGATTTCTTTTCAGACAGATTGGCAGGTAAGCCACAGAAACCGAAAAGAAGGAAGATTTAGTTATGCTCTAGGGTTATGCAATAGAAATGCCTTAGAAATTTTGTCACCTTAGGACTAACTTCCTTTAACAGGGTAAGATACACACACCAACAATGTTAAAGTGACAATAAAGGAGTCAATACCATTCTGATGATGTGTTTACTTTTTCCTAATGTGCAAGCTTTTTCAAAAAGGAAAAACTAATCTGTAATTTGCTTTTTTCACAATTACCTTATATTAAAAGTTTTGAAACAAAATCTGAAATCCCATAGTCCTAAAACAACTAGTCTCATTTTACATATTTCTTTCCAGGTGCCTTCAAAACAATAATTAGAAGGCTTTTCTAGTCTGTATTGTACTGTTCTGATTTAAGACCTACACCAAATGGATACAGTATTAGCAATGTTTTTGAGAGTACTCACTTTTGCAAAAGCAAAGAAACTCTCTGGACACACTAAACAAGACAATTTATCATAATTTGATTTATATTCAATCTTCAAGTATCACATCTGGGATTATTAAAAAGGCACCCTGCTGTATAGATTTTACAGTATGTAATTTTTGTCTGATTCTGATTTGACTTCCTTACAAATTAAAACATTTATTTCTAGCTATTCTTTTTCTTCCAAATGATGTCACTCAGTGGCAACTGAATTCTAAGAGAATTTTATTGATATTAATCCTAAGTGATAGTATCACAATATATTTGAGAAAAAAAATTATCCAATGGCATCACTTCCCTAAAAAGTAAAGAATATTTTACCAGAAATAAACTAAAGGATAATCTTAAAATCAAACAAAATATTTTTTTCACACTACTACACAATTATTATCATCAGAAAATCCTAAGTCAACTGAAGGTCAAGTTAAATTTCCTAAGACAAAAACAGCTAAAATGAGTATAAAGAGATTATTTTATAATTTTCAAATAAAAAATCCTACAACATCACTAAAACAAACTTTAAGTTCAAAAGAAATGAGAATATCCTTAGGACTTCTTACAGAGAAGATTTTACTCAGTGTCAGTATCTAATGCTACTAAATATCTGCTTAGGGCTCACACCCTTAACAATCTTTCATTATACTTCAAGATCAAGTCATTTTAACTTGCTGATGCTAAACAATGAATTATCATACTATAAGTATTCCTAACATTAAGGTTATTTAATGTAGTCTCTCAAGGATACATCTAATTTTTCTAGTCCTCATTATTTAACAATGTAAAAATGCCAAGAAATTAGTGAAATATACAGGAAGCCACATAAATAGGTGTCCAAAAAGCCCCAGAACTACTAAAAGAGCAAATCTTATGCTTTCAGTCTGTTTAAAATAATCTCCACTATTTAATGACTATCCACATAAAACATATTCACTACCTCTCTGCCGCTCAATCTTCAAAGAAAATGGTAAATTAGGTATAAAACAAGCAACTTAATTTTACATTGCATTTCAATACCAATTAAACAATTGGATTGATCAATTACATTTCTTATGTAGAAATTTCCCAAATATATCATCCAGTTATATATGTACATCTTTCTTCACCTCCAATAACATGTTTTAAACTACCAGTAAAAAAAACCCTACCTTTGAAGTTCTTTGAAGTTGATCACCAACATATGTTTTACGAAACTGATCCAAGAACCACAGAATTGCAAGCTCTATTTTCTGATTAGAACACCGAGGCAATCCGGTATCCATTAAAGATATAAGCTGAAAAACTCTGTTCATGAAGGAAAAAAAAAGCATCAGTACAAAACCTTAGAGAAACAACATTAAAATATTTACCATAAATGTAATATAATATATAATCACTGTAAAAAGTGGAAAAATACAAAAGTATATAAAGAAACTATTTTTTTAATCATCTGAAATTCCACTGCTGAGAGATATAACTTGGTCTAATTCCTTCTAGTCTTTTTTTCTAACACATACACATACATGCACATAAATGCAAAACTCTGTATATATATACAGATATTATTTTACTAAAAACTTATAAAATAAATGCATGGTATACACATAAAAAAATCTTATACATAGATATAAATTTTCAGTGAAAGAAGAACAATATTAAATATGTCGGTTTTTATTTCACTTTTTTACTTAATCTTATATTTCAAAATAATTAAATATTTTGAGGTCATGACTCAAAGATCAAAAAAATACTGAGGTACATCTATCAAAAGTTATATCCTGCCTTCCATGAATTATAAAATTTTACCTTAAATAAACTACAAGGTGATCTTAACAAAATCAAATATTTCTAACACCAATTAAACTATTATTAAGAGAAAATGATAAATTTTCTATTTATTATTATTCAAAACTATTATTATTAGAAAATTATTAATGAACTGAAGGTTATGTTAAATTCCCTAGAGAAAAAGCTTAATTCAATATAATGAAAAACTTACTGCAGAATCTCAAAAAAGAAATTCTTCAATATTATCTATTTTCATTAAAATTTTCTGGTGGATGACTGCTAATGAAATCAATATAATATGATAATTTTTTAAGAGACAGAAGTGAGGCAGTACTGTTTACGTATTTGCACAAAAGCAGCTCTGCCTAGCCTGACACACCCAGTTTCTTCCATATATGCACACATAAACATATATACACGCATTATTAATAGTTTATCTGTCCTTCCAGAGAATGTTTTATGTATGTTCAAGCAAATATGATTATATATTCTCCTCCCAACCTTTCTGAACACATAGAACATACTACCCATATGGATCTAAGCTTACCTTTTTCCATTTAACAATCTATCTTAGAGCTCTTTACACATCAGACATAGAGGTTCCTCATTCTCTTCTGCAGCTGCTTAAAATTCCATTATATGAATACACCATAATATTTTCAAACATTCCCCTATTGATGGACACTAGGGTTGTTTACAAGTTTTTTGCTCTTACAAAATTCTGCAATTAACAATCTTGCATATGTAATTTCACACATGTCCATCTATAACATACATTTTAAAAAGTCAAGCTACTCACTCAAACAACATAAATTATTGTAATTGTGATAACTATTACCAACGTACACTCCCTAAAAATTGAAATAACTTATACTCCTACCATCATTCAATAAGAGTGTCTATATATACCTAGACAAGATAATTCAGGATGACAGAAAATTAGAATTTCTGGAAAGCTGAAAAATGGCATCTCGGTATATTTTGATTTGTAGATCTCTTATGTACATGAGGTTAAAATTTTTCCATGTCATTTTCTGTGACATGTTTGCTCATATCCTTTGCCTATCTTTTTCTATTTGGTTATCTTTTTATTACTGAGTTTTACAAATTATTTATCAGAGGGTTGTCCCCTTTGCCTATAATTAAACCATAAACAATTTTGTGTTTCATTTGTCTCCTGATTTTATGACAAGGGTCCCCAACCACTGGGCTGCAGACTGGTACCGGTCCATGGCCTGTTAGGAAGCCAGTTGCACAGCAGGAGGTGAGCAATGATCAAGCAAGCATTACCACATGAGCTCCACCTCCTGTCAGATCAGCTGTAGCACTAGATTCTCACAGGAGTGCAAACCCTATTGTGAACTGTGCATGCAAGGGATCTAGGTTGCACGATCCTTATGATAATCTAATGCCTGATGATCTGAGGTGCAACTGAGGTGAACCAAACTAACTCCATCTTAGATGTAAGCCTGACTGACTCTATCTTGGCTTCTCCCCACTGCCATTTCTTCCTTGAATGCATACCTGGGCCACTGTGCTGGATCATGTTCTACTTAGAACTATAGAAACACAACCTTTGTAACCATACCCAGCTTGACAAGCCCACTTGCTATTGTGAATACCCCCTTGATTGATTACATGGAAAGTGCTAAATGCCCCCCTTGGTAACGCAATCATGTGAACTGCTTGTGTATACCCTCCTTAGTTAATCAACAATCATGGGAGCCTCTTGCCTCCTAGTTACCAGCCTCCTCCCCTAACTTGCTGATTCTGCTTCTATAAAATTCCGCTTTGCCCCCTTACCTTGAGCAACGTATAAAAAGAAATCAAACCCCGGGATATTCTGAGCATGAGCTGACTCTTGGTTGCTGGCAAGAAAGGACTCACAATCAGATTTCAGAGTGTGGCGCTTTCCTAACAACTCGCTCGGATATAACACAACAATTTCATCCTGAAACCAATCCCTGCCCTGGTCCATGAAAAAACTGTCTTCTGCTAAACTGGTCCCTGGTGCCAAAAATACTGAGGACCATTGCCTTATAATGTTTAATGCCAGGCAGAAGTTTTTTTGTTATTATTTTTCTCATGCAGCAAATTCAATCAATTTTTACTTTTATGGATTTTGCATAATAGCAAAGTCTTACCTGAATCTGAGGTATTTTCATGATTCTTTCTTTTTTTTGACATTTAACTCTATGATACATTGGGGTTCATCTTGATTATACAGTGTGAGACAAGGATCTAACATTATTTTTTAAAGATGTCTACCCAGTTGCTTCAAAATCATTTATTTCCTATAGAGTCTATCTTTTGTTCACAATTATGAAGTACTTATCATATATACTAGGATTCACTACACTCAGAACACTTACTGAACTTTTTATTCTTTTCTACAATCCATCATATTACATATATCTTGACCAATTATTTTTACCATATTATGAAATAATATTCCAAAGCATTGTTTTTAATGGTTGCATAAAATTAAGGCTACATCAAAATTTAGTCATCTCATTTTGGATAAAAATTCACATTCCTAAGTTAAAAAAACTACTTTCTTCTCCTTTATCCTCAATGACTTCTCGAAACAGAATGTCTAGGTCACAGCATATGAAATTAAAAAAAAAAAAAAGCTTGCTATGTACTGCCAACATGCTAAGAAAAAATATTTTGACAACTGTTTTTATAGTGATTATTTCCTATATTTATTAATAACGCTACTTATTTAAAAGTACCCTTTGCATACCAAATATCCTCAATACTGCTAAGATTTATGGAGACCTTGCTTAGGAATTAGATTTTATAACCAGGTTTTAAAGTTTTTTCCTAAATTGATGTGTGATGTGTTTATACTCTAATTTTGAGAGGAAGGGTGAAGCTAAATTTAAAATCTGTATACTGGTGAATTAGTAGATTATTGGAGTAAGTTTTAGTTAAATAAGTAGATATATACATCACACTTCATCTCTGGAGCCAAGTGATTTAAATAAGATGTATCTTGCTTTTAAATTCGTTATTGCATAGGACCTCCCTTCTCCTGCTCAAGTTCTTTGTTGATTTTATGTACTTTCTCTTGTTTACATTTATTTCCTTTTTATGGCACACATTCTCAAAGTCAAAGAAGATGTGGAATAAAAAGTTTGTTGGGGTGCCTTTCCAACTCATATTAAGCTGGTGATATGTATTTGCCTAAAAGACAATGATATCCCCACCAGGAGAGTAAGAAAGAGTTCCCAGGAGGATAAATGATCCATTTGTCAAAGAAGTTTTGGCAGTTGTACAGGTTCAGCTGCAAGTGTCTGAAATCCAAAATAACAATAGCTTAAATACTATAGATGTTTATTTCTCTCTCAAGCAAAAATCCAGGGTAGTTCCCTAAAGCTAGCTGGTGCTCCAAAATGTATCAGGTTCCTTCTAACCTGTTGTTACACTTGCCTCCACAAGCCCATTGTGGTCTAAGGCAGCTTCTTCAGCTCCACTTATTAAGTCTACATATGTTACACATAACATTCAACTTACATTTACACTCATTTACATTTACATTCACATTCAACTTCCCAGAATATAATCACTTTGCCATACCTAGCTGCAAAACAATCTAGTAAATCTAGTCTTCATTCACAGTGGCCATTTGCACAAGAAAACAATCAAGCACTTTATTATGGTAAGGGAAAGGAAGAAGAGATGAAAGACAATTGACAGTCTCTATCACGTGCCCCTTGAAGATGTGCTGCCACCTCTAATAAGTTTGGAAGACTAATGCTTACACATACCAATGTATATATGCAGGTTAAGTATCCCTTTTCTGAAATGCTTCAAACCAGAAGTGTTTCAGATTTTTAATTTTTTTGAAACTTGTAATATTTGCATTATACTTACCATCTGAACATCCCGAATCCAAAAATCTATAATCTGAAATACTTTAATGAGCATTTCTTTTGAGCATAACCTTTGAGATTCATGTTGATGCTCAAAATGTTTCAGATTTTGGAACATCTAAAATTTTAGGTTTTTGGATTAGGGATGCTTAATGTATGTATAATATCCACTCCCAGTTTCAATTTAGTGTCCTACATATATTATTCCTTTATATTAAATTATTTCTGGTAAAAAGCATAGAATAAAAAGATAAATAAATAATTTTGATCCAAGTATAAGCATGCCATTTCAAACACAATGAATTGAATTTTGGATAACCATTTTGAATTCTCCTAGGTATCCAGCTAAATAAGTATTTATTCAGTCAACAAATTTGAGGTCCTCTTATATGCCAGATTTGTGTTAGACATTCAAAATACAAGAAAGTATAAGTCATATATATCCGCAGTCCTCTAGAAATCTATAGTCTATCAAGAAGAAGCTAAAACAAGCAGTTAGAATAAAGAATGGCAAGTGCTATAGCAAATGCTATTTCCTAATGTTCTAGGATGGAAGAAGGCAAAGCCATAGAGTGCTGCGACAAAGAGGAAAGCATGTGTAGCCATCTAAAGGGGTGGGGGACTGGGCACGGTGGTTCACGGCTGTAATACTAGCACTTTGGGAGGCCAAGGCAGGTGGATTACTTGAGGTCAGTAGTTTGAGACAAGCCTGGCCAACATGGTGAAACTCTGTCTCTACTAAAAATAGATAAATTAGCCAGGCATGGTGGCAGGTGCCTGTATCCCAGGTACTTGGCTGTATAATGTTCAACATGGCTACAATGTAGTGAATGGCAGAAAATGAGGCTAATGGGACAGGCAAGAGCCAGATCCTGAACAGCCTGATAAGCCCATATCTCAAAAACAATGAAGTCATTGCACAGTTTAAGCAAAGCATTGACATAATCAGATCTGCACTTTAGAAAGATTACTCTGCTTTGGAAGTAGGGATTCCATTTAAAAAATGTACCATTTATCCAGGTGAAAGATGATAGTGGCTAAACTGGCAGAGGAGATAGGATAGGTGGACTGAGATAACTAGAAGGTAGAACTGACAGGACTTGATGACTATATGAATGTTGGAGAGGAAAGAAGGGTAAAGTTAGGGATAACTCGAAATTCAGGCTTGGGAAACTGAGTGTACAGTGATGAGACACATGAAGAGAGCCAGGGCTGGCTGTGGATAAAAATGATGAGTTTCCTTTGAGTCACTGAATAAAGAGTGCATGTGGGATACAACGTCTCAGTGAAACAGCCCATTAGGTGTCTGGAAGCCAGAAAACAAGAATTACTAAAACAAAATACAATCACTGAGCAATGTTTAGGGCCTAGTTGAGGTTAACAACAACATATCAATTGACAAAGGTTCCTATCCACAGAAGTATGCAATTTCTTTTACTATCACTCAGCAAATTAGAGAAAACCCTAAATTCCCTCAGGGTTAAGGTTTTGCCACACAGAGGAGATAAAATACAGAAGTAAACAAAACAAAGCTTATTCCTTCCCTTACTCTAGTAGAATAAACAACATCAAGAGGTAATAAGTACTAGTAAGAAAAATAAAGTGGAATAAAGATGTTATTTTGGATAGGGAGGTCAGTGAAGCTCTCTTTGAAAAAGACATCTGAGTACAGATCTGACTGAAGTGAGGGAGAATAGTTTGTCCTTGAATAACACAGGTTTGAACTGTGCAGGTCCACTTAAATGCACACTTTCTTCCGCCTCTGCCATCCCTGAGACACGAAGACCAACTTCGCCTTCTCAGCATTTAAGCCTACCCAATGTTTAAGATGAGAAGGACGAGGCCTTTATGAAGATCCACTTAATGAACAGAAAATATATTTTTCTTCCTTATGATTTTCTTAATAATATTTTCTTTTCTCTAGCTTCCTTTGTTAGAATATAGTATATAATACATTTAACATATAAAATATGTTTTAATCAACTGTTTATGTTATCAATAAGGTTTCCAGTCAGCAGTAAGCTATTAGCAGTTAAATTTGGGGGGAGTCGAAAGTTATAGGCAGATTTTTGACTGTGTGGGAGGTTGGTGCCCTTAACTCTCACATTGTTCAAGGGTCAAATGTACTATACAAACATCTGGAAGAAAGTACTTTTAGCAGAAGAAAGAGAAGTGCAAAGGCCCTGAAGTGAAAGCATACTGGTCATACTCAAAGGACAGCAAGGAGGCCAGTGCTGAATTAAATGGGAAAGGGTAGGAAATGAGGTCAGAAGAAACACAGGATACTCTGGGCCATCACAAGGGCCTTGAAATTTGTCTCAAGTGTGATAGGAAGCCACTGGAGGCTTATGAGTAGGAAAGGAGAGAAATATTATCTGATCAGAAAGCAGTTGAAGTTATTTATATAATAATAGGGTTTGAGAGAGATAGAGGAAAACTCTGAGCTAGTTATTAAAGTCTTGATAATGAGGGATGACTGTGAAATGAGTAGGTGAGAGTAATGAGAGACAGAGGATGGCACAACTAAGTATAATAGGTCTGAAAGAAGCAAGCACTCTACTAGCACTAGCAGATATTTATGCCTAGTGTTCCATTATTGGAACGCAGAGCATGTGGAAGTTATTTATATCCTACTGCTCAAGGTCATGCTAAGGTCTGATTGCAAGAATTAAAAAAATTACAACTGCAGTCATAAATGGGTTAAGAGGACACATGATGAATAATACAAAATCCCTGGGGAATCTCTCAAGAAGTTTTCATTTTAGTCATGATAAATGAAACTAAAATGACTATAGAGTGTCTTTGTTTAACTAGAATTATGTGGCTGAGTGTAAATGTATTTATTTGCTATATTTAAAATAGCATGTTTCAATCATAATTATAAATCATCACAATGTTAGGAGATTTTATGACTAACAAACTTTTCATGCCAAAATAGCACATAAATTTTTGGCAGGAGCTTCACAATCTTCTAATCTGGTAGTGTTCTCCAAGAAGCTGGAATGCAATTATATACAACATATGTACTATAGTTCCAATGACTTGGAACATCTTCATATGAAAGTGATTTTTTTGTAATTTTACATAAGACATAATTCTTAATTTAGAATATCAATATTGTAAAATGCATATTTGTTTCCAGACTGTTGTGTAAGTCCTAGAATATGCCCCACCTTGAATTTGCTTGGCCCTGCCTGCACACCAACAATCCCACTATCACCTCTCACCTCACCCCTGGCTTCAGCCACTTGCCTTGTAGCCCCAGAGAAAAGACACACAGTTTCTGCAGTTATAAATCTTCCCGGAAAACAGAGACAAACCACCATTCCAGTTCATAGCTCCAATAGGACCAATTAAAGCTCTGTCTCCCCAACAGCTCCTCAAAGAGGCCAGGAAACACAACTAAGAAGTATGGAAAAGTTAAATACCCCAAGAGTAGACATTAACCAATAAGAAACGAGACATAGAAAGAAGCCAAAAGATATACTGCTTGTCCTTACGCCCCACAACCATGAGCTGTTATGAAGCTCAAGTGGTTTCATGTGGCCTCTGGGGGAAATTCCTACAAAAGCAGGCAACCAGTTGTATTTTCTCAGTAATACACCACCTTACATAGTTGGTTATCATTATTCACAGTAGTTATGTTCTATAAAGTCAATGTGAACACTGAATTTGTGAATAATGAACCATTACTCCATGGTAAGATACAGAATTAGGTTCCTGAAAGCCTCTGGCAACAACATTTTGGTCAATGGATCACAATCTTGTTTCATGTGTGTTTCTGTTTAAAGAGGCTTTTTCAAATATATTGTTGACTTGTTAACACTAAACTCATAGCCTACTGTAGTATTCACAGTACTCCCAATGGTGCCCAAAACAAAGCCTATCTAACCCATGTATGGCACATGACAGTCTTCTTGTATTTAGGAACACTGAACAGCACTTTAACAATACAGCTGGGCTACTTTAAACACTGAAAACACCAACAAAAAGCACAGAAGTACGACAAATGTGGCTCTAAACGGAATACAAAAGGGACAATTACTTGCAGTATGACAGCTGAAGCAAGAAGGCAGAGTATCATCTTGTTCAACCTCAGTTGGGAAAGTGCAACACAAAACTCAAATTTTTTCATCCCTATGCACATCTCTGCAAATGACCACAAAAGCACCATGAGTACTGATTCTGGGGTTAGAAAGAACTTTTATCAAGTAGGCAAATTCACAAAAAATAGAATCCAGGAATAAGGAGGATTGACTGTATTTGTTTTCTCTTATCATCTCATTTACGTTCCCTTTCCTCTTATTCTTTCTTCTCTGAAAATGTACTCTTCTCCCTTACCTCCAGTAAAATATTAGCCCATGAACTTCACCCAAGGCTCTGTTTTCCAGGGAATGCAGGCTAAAACACAAACCTTAGCTCAGTATGTTCAATATGTTTGCTGCTTAAATAAAAAAATAATTTGTTTTCTCAGTGGCAAATATATACCTACTTTATTTCCTAATATATATTTTCTCACGATAGTGGCAGTGTGTATTTCTCTACTTAATGATGAAAACTTTTTAAAAAAATTAAACTATAGCAAAAAGTATACTTAATTTACACTTTATTAAGTATGTAATGTTGTCTTAAAAGATGGTACAGAAGCAAATTTTTTGCTTGGTTGAAAATTAACTAAAGCATTTTAAGGAGGCCCCAAACACCTATTATTTATATTTTGAAGTAATTTAATTTGATATAGAAAATAATAAACCTTAGAAAAACCAAAAATATTCATGGTCCATGCAGATTCATATTTTATTGAAGAAACGGTTAAAGGTTGAAAAGGGTATAGAACAAAATTAATCTTTTTATCCAAAGTACAACAAATTAAGCACTTAGAAATATATTTGAGAATAATAATGAAGGAGAATATAACAACTAGGTATAACAATTTTAAAGACTTTAATAGGGTAAAAATATATAACAATAAACTTTTAAGATCAATGGAAAGAGTATGAAAGGCCTGAAAAAAGATGTAATAATTTTGTATAAGCTGTAAGTGGAACTTCAAATCAGTAGAGGGTAGGATTGGCACTCATTGGAAAGTTTGGAAAAAAATATATGAAACTAGATAAATGTCAAGATATATTAAAAATAAATATAAAAAGCTATTGATAAAACAAAAGAGAGTTGGGAGAAAATACAGGTGGATATTTTTATTAGCCAGAAGTGGAAAAAAAATCTTTCTAAATATAAACAGCAGAGAAGTATGAAGGAAAAGTCCATAGATCTGAATACATAAATATTTAAAGCCAGTAAAGAAGAAATTTCTGAAGTAAAAATATGGAGAAAATATTTTCAAAATAAGGAGCAAAACATTAAGATCTCTGATACACATATATGTGTGTCTATGTATACACAGACACACACACACACACACACACACACACACACACACACACACTGAACTCATAAATAAGTTAGAAAAGATCATCAC
Source organism: Cheracebus regulus (assembly GCA_963574635.1). Classification (NCBI taxonomy): domain Eukaryota; kingdom Metazoa; phylum Chordata; class Mammalia; order Primates; family Pitheciidae; genus Cheracebus; species Cheracebus regulus. Next base: position 16,012 of record CAUYQU010006585.1, read on the forward strand.
AAAAGAAAAGCAGGCAAATAATATAATCAATATGGATATAAAAATCACAAAGATGAAACCAAAATGGCAAAGCTGGGAGTGGAAAAGAATGTTTGATACCACTAGTAACCAAAGAAATACAAATTGAAACAATTCATTTGCTACCTATAAACTAGCAACAATATGAACCCTACTATCTGGCAGTCCAATGACTAAAAAATGGTAACTATCATACACTTTGGGTTCAGCACAGCAGTCCCCAACCTTTCTGGCATCAGGGACCAGTTTCCTGGAAGACAATGTTTCCATGGATGAGGTTTGGGGCAGTGTGGGGTGATGGTCTAGGATGAAACTGTTCCACCTCAGGTCATCAGGCATTAGTTAAGCGTCTAATAACAAACATGCAGCCTAGATCTCTCAAATACGCAGTTCATAATAGGGTTCACACAGCTATGAGAATCTAATGTCCCTGCTGATCTGACAGGAGGTGGAGCTCGGGCAGTAATGTTTGCTCACCTGCAGCTTACCTCCTGCTATGCAGCCCAGTTCCTAAGGGACCCTGGTTCAGAGGATAAACTGGTCCTTGTTCAGAATACCATGTGGTAATGTGTATTGAAAGGCTTTAAAATCCTACGTAGACTTTGACCAGCTATTCTGCAGTTAGGAATGAACTCTAATACAATTATTTCAATCTATATAAAGATATAACTAAAAATAATTTAGTTATATCTAAAAGTAATTTATAATAAGAAAAAATTGAAGAACAATCTAAAATTCCAAAAACAAGAGTCTATTTAAATTGCTGTACAGCTTAGAAAATTTAATGTCCAGGTAAAATGTTCATATTGTATTTGATTTTAAAACTGGTGTATGTGTATGTAATATATCACTAATTGCCAGGCACTGTTCTAAGCATTTAAAAAAATTAATTCCTTAAAATAGCCCATAATTAGTTAGGTATTGTTATTAGCTCCATTTTATATTGTTTTGTAATGTTTAAAAAAAGTTGGAAAACATACAGTAAACATATACCCATACAAATTAATTAAAAAGACTCAAAGGGGCTTTATAAAATAATAGTACTGGTTATCTCCAGATTAATATATGATTTTTATTTTCATTTCAATTTTTAAGTCTTCAATAAAAACATTTATTACTCTAAGGAGATTTGTTATTAAAAATAAATTAAAATATATGGAAAATCAACTCACTTGTATTATTCATATATAGAAATTTTCCTCAGGTTGGAATAGAAACTTGAAGAAAATAATTCAACTCCTTTTTCCTAAGGCTGTGGCCAATAGGTGACAAAGCTTGTAATGGGTAATTGACTACCTAATACCTTCTGACCAGATGTATGTCATCCAATTTTGTCACCCAATTTTGCAACCTTCCCAATGCACACCAACTGTATGTGCTTTCTCAGATCCTAGATAATAAAAAACAACCTAAATCTCTATCACATTATTTGCACAAATATGTACAAAGTATTTCGAGTCTATCACTTACTAGAGATTTGACTTCTACAAGTCACTTAACCTTTGAGCCTTGGTTTTCTCACCAATAAAAAGGGAAATAATATCTTCCTCAAAAGGCCCCATACAAAATGTCTTAGCTCATAATACTAGTTCAATAACTAAATTTTTTTAACTACTTAGTAAATTTCTGTAAATTACACAGCTCTTACTTACCGACAGGATAATTCTCCATCCATAGCATCATGCTCATCTGTACTGGTATATGTTAATCTTCCTCCTACAACTGTCCCAACTAAGTATACCAGCCATGCAAGACGTCCTAATATAGAATAAGAAAGAAAAAAGTTTAAGAAGTAGTCACAGAAACATAGCTTATTTTGGAGGAAATTCCAAAATTAGCACAATGATTTAGTCTTCCAAACAAGTGATAAATTATTGTGAACTCAATTCTTGATAGAAAGCAGATGGGTTTTAAGTTTATCAGGGCAGAACAGTAAAAATGGCATAGAATTTAGAGCCAAATAAAACTAATTTGAATCCCAGCTTTATGTGATCTTGCGTAAGTTACTTATCTCTTTAAGTCTTAGCGTTTTCATTTGTAAAATAGCAAAAACAGTATCTACAACAAAGACATGATTGAAAATAAATTTGATTACAAAACACTAAACTGTCTAGGACCTGATCTGTTATTCAGTCAAAATGTACTCTTACGATCCAAGGACCAGTATCTTTTCTGAACGGTCAATGTCGTGATAGTACCAATGGGATCATTTTAAATATTTTTCCTGCTTGGGACATAATAGATAGTAAAGAACTTATTCCTTCTGTATTTCTATGTACAATGTATTAAAAAATCCAAGATTTCACACTGTTTGACAGTAGAGTTAACTTCACAGCTGACAGTAGTAGAGGATTAAATAGCTTTAAAACAGTGGTACAAATGGCAATGTCTACATTGGTCTTCATAAATCTTACTTTGGGGGCAGCTGAAATTGACTAATTTAGAAATGCAGGTATTTATTGAATGATTTTGGCTTAAGGTATATTATTTTACATCTCTGGATTCATTGATCTAGGTATTAGATCCTCCAGTACTTCTAAGACCTTTATGAATAATTAATAACATAAAATTACCTTGATAAAAACATTTTTTTGCTATTCTTAGAGACTAATTTTTCAAAGATGAGTGGGCTACTTCATAATACTGAAATCAATCATTTCTAATTAAGAAACCTTTTCAAGTAAGAATTTTTTTTTTTTAAGTTATGGAATTGAACAATGAAGAAAAGAGGCTATCTGTGCTTGTTAGAAGACTCAGAAAGGATAAATAAAAGGCAGAAAAAGAACACATTCTTTCTGTTTTCCCATGGATACCAGCAGTCATAATTATACTACAACTAATCAACAACTCTTTTATAATTTCTGGAGAGACACATCAACCTATTAGGGTGACAAGCTTCCTATAAATTAGAAATTTAACCTGGCAAGTATTCACATCCTTTATTCTCTCACAAAACAACAATAAATCAGAATTGACCAGTTATGCAGCCTTATACATTAGGAATGTGAAACAGATTAGGAGAACAAGAACACTAGTTTGATGAAGGAATCCATTAAAAAACAGACTCAAGTTTCATCATATAATTCATGAAAAGGGTAACAGAATAAAAAGTTCATGTAGGGAGTTAAAAGTATCCAGAAAGCTACCTTATGAATTTCAAAGTGTTTTAGGATCAATGTAAAAGTCTATCAAATAAGGTCTACCTTGATGACCCTGCTTTCTCTGTAGGCTCTATCAAGTGGTAGCTGCTTTATCTTCCACTTCTCGTGTATATTGGGCCTTGAATATGGAGTCGGTGATCTTCATGTTCCTCATTTCTTACAGAACATTTTCTCTTTCTTCATCATGAAAGCAATCATCTTTACATCTTAAAGCATCAACAACACTAACAAATATCCCTTCTTATTGCAACTATCTACTCTCCTGCATATTATTTCCCGTTTTTTGAAAGTTTTTGGCTGTCACTCTTTCCAACAATATTTATATCATAATCACTAGTGATTTCAACATCTACAAAGATGAATCTCACAACTCCAACAATCTTTTGTTCTACTGGGAATCTTCAATCCATGAGCCCATCACTTTTTGAACAGCTTCATTGAAATATAATTCACATACCAAACAAGTAACCCCCTTAAAGTACGTAATTCAATGTTTTTAGTAAATTAACAGGGTCATGCAATCTAATTTTAGAACATTTTCATACTAGCTGTCATTCTTCATTCTACCCCTCTGCCCCTAACCCCCAAGCAACCACTACATTGTTAACTATAGTCACCCTACTCTATTAAACATTAGAACTAACACCTTTTATTTAACTGTATGTTTGTTTATACTCATTAACCAACCTCTCTTCATCCTGCCCACTCCAGCTCACCCACACACCATTCTCAGTTTCTCTTATTATTCTACTCTTTACCTCAATGAAATGAATTTTATTATTATTAATATTATTATTATTATACTTTAAGTTCTGGGATACATGTGCAGAACATGCAGGTTTGTTACACAGGTATACACATGCCATGATGGTTTGCTGCATCCATCACCCCATCATCTACATTAGGTATTTCTCCTAATGCTATCCCTTCCCAATTCCCCCACGCCCTGCTAACCCTCCCCTAGTTCCCCACCCCCTGACAAGCCCGAGTTTGTGATGTTCCCCTCCCTGTGTCCATGTGTTCTCATTGTTCAACACCCACTTATGAGTGAGAACATGCAGTGTTTGGTTTTCTGTTCTTGTGTCAGTTTGCTGAGAATCGTGGTTTCCAGCTTTATCCATGTCCCTGCAAAGGACATGAACTCATCCTTTTTTATGGCTGCATAGTACTCCATGGTGTTTATGTGCCACATTTTCTTTATCCAGTCTATCACTGATGGGCATATGGGTTGGTTCCAAGTCTTTGCTATTGTGAACAGTGCCACAATAAACATATGTGTGTGTGTATCTTTATAATGGAATGATTTATAATCCTTTGGGCATATACCGAGTAATGGGATTGCTGGGTCAAATGGAATTTCTATTTCTAGATCCTTGAGGAATCGCCGCACTGTCTTCCACAATGGTTGAACTAATTTACAACAGAGTAAAAGTGTTTCTATTTCTCCACATCCTCTCTAGCATCTGTTGTCTCCTGATTTTTTAATGATCACCATTCTAACTGGCGTGAGATGGTATCTCAATGTGGTTTACTGTTGTTTTGTAGTAAATTCTGAAATAAAAAAAAATGAGTCTTCCAATTTCATTATTTTACAAGATTATATTGGCTATTTTGGATCTCATGGACTTCCATATGAACTTTAGGACCAGTTTGTCAATCCCTGCAAAAAAAGTCACAGGATTTTAACATGGATTGTACTGGATTTGGAGATCAATTTGAAGAGTACTGCCATCTTAATAATATTAACGTCTTCTGATTCATGACCATGAGAAGTCTTTCTGCTTATTTAGATCTTTAATTTCTTTCAACATGGTTACAGTGTCAGTACGTAATTCTTACACTCCTTTTTAAAATTTATGCCTATTTAATCCCTTTTGATACTATTTTAAATGGACTTCCTTTCTTCCTTACATATTTAATTGCTGTTAAAAAATAGATATGCCACTGATTTTATTTATTGACCCTGTATCCTGAAAGTTTGCTGATCCCTTTTATTAATTTTTGGGAATCTGCCATTTCCTCACTCTCTCTTATATTCTTCACATATTCTCTACCCTATGTACCTAGCTTAAATTCTATTGTCAATCATTATAAATCTCTGACTTGCATTTACATTTAGTTCCTCCTTTGCTATGACATACTCATCTTACAAAACCATAACGTTTATGTTCAATACACCACTACTCTTTGCCAGTATTCACACAGCTTAATATAACTGGGAAAAGATATACTATGCTGACCAGTCTTACCCTTGGTGTCACCTTCTCAGGCCTTACCAAGATATCCTATCAATTTTCAATACCTACCATGGTAGTCTGTCTTCAAATACTCATCACTGATTCCTTCCTTCCATGTATGTATATGCCATCAAGAGGTGGAGTTTATTCTTCTAATCTTTGAAAATCTGGGCCAGACTGTAACTGCTCTGACCCATAAAATGTGGTGAAAATGACACCATCCTAGTACTGTGCCTAACCTTTACAAGAACTGGTAGATTCCTCCAGAATCTCAGAGAATGCTCACTCTGGGGAAGACAGCCACCATTTAAGAAGACCATACACCCTGAAACCATTATACTATTGAGAGGCCCGAACTAATCATTTGGAGAGACTGAACAGAAAGAGAAATGCCCAACTAGATAGAGTATACAATCTAAGCATTCCAGCCCATACACCAGACTAGTGAGTAAAGAAGCATTCAGTCAACTCCAGCCCCAGCTGTCATCTGATTACAATGACTGAAAGACCCCCTAAAGACAACCATCTGAGACTTATCAACCCCCAGAACACTGAGAGATAATAACACAATTGTTATCTGATAAGCCATTAAGCTTTGGTAATAGATAACATAATCCCCTCAACATTTCATATCCTCCTTCCTTGCTTCATTAGTTTACATTTTAGCACTTCACATTTCCTAACATATTTTATGCATTGTAAACTGCATGAAAGCAGGTGTTTTTGTCTGTTTTTGTTCTCTACTGCATCTCCAGAGCCTAAAACAATGCTCTGCATATTGTACATTATCAACAGATATGGGTTACTGAATTAAGAAATCACTATATAGAAAATATAGCATGAAAAAGGAAAGAAAAGGTTAACACTACCAATTTAGTAAATGCTTTAAAATGTGGACCCATTATTAATGAATGGTAATGGTAATTATATTTCTCTTGCTTAAATTAAATAAAAGCAATACAAGATATGATATAGTTGATCCTCATTATTCTATAGATTCCATTATTTGTGAATTTGCCTACTTTGTAAAATTTATTTATAATCCCAAAATCAATACTCACAGTCATCTGCAGATGTGCAGAGTAGTGAAAATCTGTAGTTGTCCAGTACATGTTTCGAGCCCAGGGCAAACAAAATGAAACTCTGCCTTCTTGTTTCAGCTTCATAATGTAAACAAGTATGCTTTTAATGGTCTATCTACTGCCACATTTTTTGTTTTTTGTTAGTGATTTCACTATTTAAGATGACCTAAGCATAATGATGAAGTGCTATGCAGTGTTCTTAAAGAAAAAAAGGTTGTTATGTGTCTTATATAGAGAATGCATGTTAAATAAGCTTTGTTCTGGCATAAAAAAAAATAGTGCTGCTGGCTATGAGTTCAGTGTCAATGAATCAACAATATATATTAAATAAGTTGTCTTTCTACAAAAACATGCATTAAAAAAGGTTATGTGTTGGTTGGCTGATGAAAACGTTGTGGTCGGAGGCCCACAGGAGCAATGCTTTGGTATTTGCTAATTTATTGTCCATAGTGACTTTATATAACATAACTATCAAACAACAACAATTAGCAGTATTTCTCAGAATTTTACAGAGGTCGCTATTAACAGACTATGCTCCAACTGTGTGTGGGATATGTTATATGCTTCATGTAATGGATGTGAATCTGAAACATTCCAAGTATGACTTTTGCTGAATGCAAATGTAATATTTTACCTGTTCTATGGGAGTCACTCTTTTATTCTTTTTTAAATAACCTATTATAAGTTATTTCTCAAAATGAAAAATACTGAAATGTAAATAATTATCTTCCTTGTATGTTTTATCAGTTTAGATTTTTAGATACTGGTTTCTTAAAACAAGCTTTATTATTATTAAAAATAATAGCAAACATTTATATAGTAGTTACTCGCACTAGGCATTGTTCTAAACATTGTATCTGTATCTACATTCGTTTAATATTACAAATCTCTATTTAAGAGTGCAGAGCTGTGATTGAAATCTAGGTAATGAATTTCTAAAAGTTAATTCTCAACCTATTATACTTCTCAAGACTGGTAAAAAGGAATGCTCCAACAATACAGTTGTCAATTAGCTAGACAGACTTCATGATCCAACTATATCTTATAATCCAACAATCTCTTAAGGGTTTAACACATTATGAGCCCTAACCCTGAACTGTTCTCTAGCTGTCTCCTGAATCCTAACCACAGATGAGACTGCATATGCTTAGGGGATCATTACCAGGGAAACATTTCACACTTTTTTTGATTCCAAAAATGAGACCCATAAAATGAATATTGGTTGATATAGCTGAATTTAAAATAAGCAAGCTTAATTTTGGGGTTTACCAATAATGTAAACACAGAAATATCTGCCTACAAGTCCTTGATAAAACATGTCTACCCGAAAATAGAAAAAGACTTCACCATGCATGTAATTTGTTTATATTTCTCTATTGGAAGATAAATATGTTTTTTAAAAAAAAGAAGCAGTACAATTTAGCTAATAAGAGCAGAGCCTAGGTTCAAATCCCGCCTCTAGTACTTATTTACACTAGCTACTTAATCTTACAAGGATAATAATACCTGGCACACAGAGTCATGACAAGCACCAACTGGTATTTTGCATATAACATATATGAGTAAGTACGGTAAGTGCTCAATAAATGTTGGCTAGTATCACTATTACTAAATTGTCATCCCCTTTTAAAGTGGTTCTGTATCAGACCTACAAAAAAACATAAGACATACCAATATGTAACATTCAGGTTCTTTCTGTGCCTTACTTCAGATGCTGCTCAAGAAAATGAAGTCATACAATAAGAATTTTTAAGTTCTTTCCTCTCTACCAAGAGGCTTATTACTAAAGCTAGTTACAATTAGCCATATACACATTTTAATGCTGTGTTAGTAAAACAAACACCCTGCAAACAGAAAAAAAAAAATTTTTTTTCCAGGTAAAAGACATTTCAGGAAAACATTCACTAAGTATCTACTTTGTATCATGTTCTATGGTATGGATATAACTAAATACACAAGTGTATGGGAGACTGTGGGACAGAGGAGAGACTCCATGACCTGGGAACTGAACGTAGTGAGAGGCAGATAAGATAGAAGAAAAAATGAATAATTTTTGCTATGCAGTATGATGAGCACCACTGGCTAATAACAGAATGACTAAATATAACGAACATCTAATAACAGAACATCTAAATACAAAATGTGAATTTCTCAAAATTTAAATTTGTACTAATTTCTTTAGCCTTGAAATTAAACTTATTAGATCAAAGAATGCCTTGCAAAGATAGCATGTGATTATGAGCATTTTCTTCTAAAATTACGGTAAATTCTGAAAGGAAGTTTATTTCGAGAAAAATAGCGTATTTATTCCATTTTAGAAAGCAATGATTTCTATTGTATAAGAAATAGAAAAGCAGATTATTTCTTAAGGCTTACAAATCAAACAAGTACTGAATGAGTTAGGATTAATGTTGGAAATAAACTGAAATATAAAGACATTATTAATGGCCTGTCACGGTGACTCAATGCCAGTAAACTCAGCACTTTGGGAGGCTGAAGCAGGCAGATCACTTCAGGTCATGGGTTTGAGAACAGCCTGGGCAGCATGGCAAAACCCCATCTCTAACAAAAATACCAAAATTATCTGGGTGTGGTGGCATGAGCCTGTAATCCCAGCTATTCAGGAGGCATAGGTGGGAGAATGACTTGAACCTGGGAGACAAAGGTTGCAGTGAGCCAAGATCGCACCACTGCACTCCAGCCCAGGTGACAGTGAGAACCTGTCTCAAAAAAAAAAAAAGACATTATTATTAAGCTATCAAATATAATTTTGGTATTTAGGTGAATGAGAAACAGTATTTTTCATAAATATTAAACTATTTCCTAAACCTAAACAATTTTAGAATCACAGTGTTCCAAGCAGTAAATGTTAAGAAGTTACTTTGGGAAATAAGCTACTAACTAAAAGAAAAATGCTGTATGGTCTCATACATATGCAGAATCTTTTAAAAAGTAGAATACATAGCAACAGAATATAAAATGATGATTACTAGAGGTAAGGAAAGGGAGGAAATTAGGAATTAGGTCAAATGGTACAAACTTGCAGTTTTATAGGAGGAGTAAGTCTACTGATGCACAGCATGGGCCCTATAGTTAATAATACTTTATTTGCTAAAAGAGTAGATTTTAAGTGCTCTTACCACAACAATTCTAAAGAGGGTAACTATGAAAGGTGATACGATAATTTGGCTGACTGTAGTATTCATTTCACTATGTATTTCAAAACATCATGTTGTATACCTTAAATATACACAAAGTTATTTTGGTAACATAATTACATTCACAAAATTTAAAGAACCATGTATCTAAATTGCTTTTAGAGAAAAATATCTGCTACATGAGTTTCATATCTATAAATTTTTAAAAATCTCATTTTATAATAATACTAAATTTCCATGATAATTTTCCATTTTTCTATTTATTCTGAAATGTTCACGGTACTTGTTTTAGCAGCTGTTCAAACATAGAACATTTTTTCCTTAACAAAATAATTATTGCTGTAATAATCTGTAATTATGGTTTATAACTGCAATAATCCCAAAGAAATCAGTCATTACCATAGATCACAAGTAATCGTTAACTACTGTTAATGACCTATTTCTTAGGGATTATTGTTTTCGTAAACCATGACCATAACACCACAAATACAGAAGAGCAAGACAATATAATACAAATGAGATCATAATATAATAATAAACTTATTTTGTAACATTAAAAGCCATTAAGCATCTAAATTAAAGCACACATAACAAGAGCATATAATTTTCTTTGTTCAACACTAACTGAAGTGTTTATACACCAAAAAAACTGAATACTACTACACACAGTGTATAAAAAATACAGCCACATTAGGCATTTTTCATAATATAAAACAATCAATTTTGAGCAGACCACAAACACCTCTAAAAGGGCAGACAGATTCCTTCCCACTGACTTTTTGACTAATACTATCAAAACTTTTCTAAGTACTAGGCATTATATTACAGACTTTGGTATGTTATTTTACTAAAACTGCATAGTATATACAACTATAAAAACTCCTTCAGTTTATATTAACAAAGAACGATGTTTGACATTTTATTCAAGACAGTCCTATTTGATACCACTAAATTATTTCAACTAACCGATTCATATATTTTGAACTAATTTAGACTTTCATTCGATATCCTTTTGAAGAAAAATAGGTCTTTTCCAACCGAATCTCTTTACATTTTAATGTAGTAATTGATATATATGAAAACACATTTGTAATGCGTATGAAGTGTAACAAATACCTACCCAATAGAACAATCAATGCATTACCAATACTGTCACACCTACCTCCATACCCTTCCCTGAGCTTGTCCTCTTACCTTCCACCCTAGAAATAACCACGATCCAATATTCACTGCTTATTATTCTTTTGGTTTTTTAAAGTTTCATCACATATGCATATATTCCTAAACAATACACTTCAAGTCTCATTTGCTTGGAATCTTTATTAAGTTTCAAGCTGTACATAGCTTCCTGAGAGCTGTTTTTTTTTTTCCATTAAACGTCTTATCTCTGACACTCATCCTTACAAGGTATAGTTCATTCATTTTTATTGTTATATAATACTGTTTAATTACATTATGCTCTATCCATCTTCATGTTGCTGGGCATCTGAGCTGCTTCCACTTTTTGCCATTATAAACAATAATGCTATGAACATTATTGCACGTCTTGTGTACACCTTTTCTAGAGCAGCAATCCCCTACCTTTTTGGTACCAGGGACAGGTTTCGTGGAATCCAATTTTTCCAAAGACTGCTTAGGAAGGGGAGGCGATGGTTTTGGGATGAAACTCTTCCACCGTAGGTCAGCAGGCATTATATATATTAGATTCTCATAAGGAGAATCTGACAAGGAGCGTGCAATCTAGATCCCTCGCATGAGCAGTTCACAATAGGGTTCACGCTCCTATGAGAGAATCGTAAATGCCGCTGCTGATCTGACAGGAGGCGGAGCTCAAGCGACAATGCTTGTTCGCCGGCCGTTCGCCGGCCGCTCACCGCCTGCTGTGCAGCCCAGTTCCTGGCAGGCCATGGACCAGTACCGCTTCATGGCCTGTGGTTTGGGGACCCATGTTCTAGAGGACATATGTAAGGGTGCAAGTGTCAGGTCAATAAGTATTCAAATGTTTCACTTTCCAAGATTACATCAAATTCATTTCTATTTCATTTCCAACTAATTCCACTTTATACACCCACCAGAATTGTGTAAAAATTCCTTCTGACTCACATTTTTCTACAAGATTTCTTATGATTTTATTCCCAGTAGACTGGAAAATAAATTTCATGTAGTCTCTTTTATTAGTAATGAAGTTGGGCATTTTTTGAATATATGCACCATTTAAGTTTTTCCGCCAGATGCCTATTTGCTATTGATCATTTTCCTAAATAATTGTTTATTTTACTGATTTGTAAGAATCTTCTTATATTCTTCCAAATGGTGATTCTTGCTTATTGTGTGTGTTGCAAATATCTTCTAAGTTCTTGTCTCTTTCTTTTTTAAGTCAGTCAATTTTAGTAATTATTTTTTCTAGAAATTTATTTCCTCATTTATTGACCTTAGAAAATAGCAAGAATGATTTTACCTTTTAAATCTTTGCTGTATCCATTATTACATATCCTCCATTTGTTCCTAATAGTATATATTTGTAAATCCTTTCTTCCTAATCACAAGAGGCTTATCAACCTTGTCTTTTTAAAGATCTAACTTCTGATGTTTTAATTCTACTGAATCTTTATTTTTTAGTTCATTAATTTCTGCTCTTAGTTTCCTTCTTTCTTTGTTCTCAGGGTTTAATCTGTTCCTGTCATTCTAACTTCTCAAGTTAGATGCGTAGGTCTCAACATTCTGGCCTTTTTTCTTTTCTACATAAGCTTTTTGGCCAATAAATTTCCTTTGTATTAAGTCTTTCACTATATTCCAAAAATGTATTTCTTCTGTATTAGTGTTCATTCTATTTTTAAATTTTCCTCAAGATCTCTTTTACCTCATACTTAGAAGCATATGTTTTAAATTCTCAAATGTATGGGGTTTTGTGGGGCTTTTGTTTTGTTTTGCAATTTAGTTTTTTTAAAATTGATCTGCAATTCAAACTACATTGCAACAACAACAAAAAAGTGGTCTCTGTGACACTGAGTCACTGAAATTTGTTGAGATTCACTTTATATACTAATATTTAGACAACTTTTTGAAAACATGCCATGTGTCCTGGAGAAAACTGGTATTTTCAAATTGTTGGTTTCAGTGTTTTATACATAACAATTCATTAAAGTCTGTTAATTATACAGTTCAAATCCTGTCTAAATTAACTAACTTGTTATTTATTTGATATACCAACAATTAAGAAGTGTACTGTAACCGTCCATTATGATGGCAGGTCTGTCCATTTCTCCCTGTAGGACTACCAATTTTTGCTTGATACGTTTTGAGACTACTTCATTAAGTACTACATATCTAAAATTGTTATACAGGTTGAGTAACCCTTATCTGAAATGCTTGAGACCAAAAGTGCTCTCAATTTTGAATTTTTTCAGATTTTGGAATATTTGCATGCTTGGATGAGAATACCAATTCCAAACACCCAAATTCTTAATGCTTCAGTGAGCATTTCCTTTGAGCATCATGTCAGTGCTCAAAAAGTTTTACATTTTTGAGCATTTCAGATTTTAGATTTCTGAACTTGCAGTACTCAACCAGTCCCTTTCTGGTACACAAAGCATTAGCTCTAGTTGTAATAATGCTTTTTATCTTAAAGTCATTTTTGTTTAACAATGACCCTAGCCTCCTATAGGTTCATATTTGCATAGCACATTTAAAAAAATCCTTTTCCCTTCAACTTTCCATGTTTTAAGTATGTAATTTATAATTAGCATTTGGCTATTTAAAAAATATTCTAATTCATGATCTGGTTTAACTATAAATTTAACTCATTTATGTTTATTGGATTAATAAATTTCTGGAACAGTCCTGCCATTTTTTTTTTCTTTTGTTATCTATTGTCTCTGGTTCTTTATTTTCCTCCTTTCTTGGCTATAAAAAATTGAATTTGCTTATTTTCTATTTTATTATTTTCCCTTTGCTGGGTTATGGAAGATAATCATACAGTTTCTACTCTTTCAGTTGTTATCCTTGAAGTGCTGTCATTTTCATTCCCTTCCTAACTGAGACAAAGACTTAAAGTAATTTTAATTCTCATCACTCCCCCTACTCTCTCTCTGACATGCTTGTTCTTTTGATTCTGTTCTTTTTTAATTCCACAAATAAAACATTTTTTTTTTTAAATACAGACTATACATGTTAAAATGTATGTGTTTACAGCCAGGTGCAGTGATTCATGCCTGTAATCCTGGCATTCTGGGAGGCTGAAGTAAGCAGATCATTTGAGGTCAGAAATTCAAGACCAGCCTGGCCAACATGGTGAAACTCCATCTCTACTAAAACAATATAAAAAAATTAGCCAGACATGGCACATGCCTATAGTCCCAGCTACTCAGGAGGCTGAGGCAGGAGAATGACTTGAACTTGGAAGGCAGAGGTTGCCGTGAACCGAGATCACACCACTGCACTCCAGCCTGTGCAACAAACAAGACTGCATCTTAATTTATAAGTTTACCAACTTCCATGTACTCCTTTTCTTCCTTCTGGGATCATGTCCCTTTTTCTTCAAAAATAACCTTTAAAATGTTTCATGAAAACCTTTAATGAAAGATCTGCTAGTAGAAAACTTTGTTTTCATTGTCTGAAAATCTCCATTGTTCATTCTTGAAAGATACTTTTGCTGATATATAATAATAGGATGGCAGTTTTTTTGCTCAGTTATTTGAGAATAATATTCTAACATCTTATGGCTTCCATTTTTACTGTTGAGAAGTGAGTTAACAGTCCAGTTTACATTACTTTGTAAGTGATCTTTCTTCTCTAGCTGCTTTTAAGATTTTGTCTTTGGGGTTATATAGTTTGGCTAAAGTGTTGTTTTTGTTTCTTATGGGTGTATGTTGGGCTTGCTGTATTGATGAATTCACGTCTTCTATTAAGTCAAAAAAAATCTCAGAATTTTTTCAGTTATCACCTCCCCTCTTTCCTCTATTCTGTCTTTCTGGGACTCATTTTGACATACCTGACCTTCTCATTCCATCCTTTAATGTCTCTTTTAATATTTTCATTTTCCTTTTATCCTGCAGTCTTGAAAAATTCTCCAGTTCTTACTGCCAGTTTGCTAATGCTTTCCTCAGTTGGGTCCAATTTACTGTTTAACACATCCATTAAATTTTACATCACAAAGTTTTCAATAAAAAAAGCTTTTTCAGGTCCTTTTCATATCCTCCTGGTTTTTTTGTTTCACACTCCTGCTATTTGCTCATTTGTGATTCTTTTTTTTATTTCTTTAAACATTTCACGTATAATTGCTTTACATTCGCATCCAATTCCAACATCTTAAGAGTCCTTAGGAGATAGGGGTTCTACATCAAATAGATAACTTAAATTATTATTGTTAGTGCTCATTCGTGGCAGCTTATTTTGTTGTTTATGTGCTGGCTTTTACTGTTTTTGTTTATTATGAACACTTGCTTATCTTAATCTACCCAAGGCCCTAAATTATGGTTGCTATCCTTTAGAGAAGGTTTTAATTCACTTCTGCTGGAAGCCTGGGTATCTACCAATTTAGAACCATTTTATAACCTTTTGAGGGTTCAACGTAATACAAGTCTCAGGTCTGGCACACCGATCTTGCTACCTGCCTAAGGCTTTGTCACCAATTTTATCATTTATATTGATAATCTGTCTTTGACGGCAACCCTGCCTTTTGCCTTTGTTTGCTGTTTGACCACTCTGATTAAAGTTCACTTTTTGATCTGGGTGATGGGAGAGGCTGGGAAGGAAGAGGTCAGAGAAAGGAGAGACAGAGAATCATAGAGCAGAGGAGTGGGAAGAAAAAAACACTAAGAAATTTCATGTACTTACTGTAAGCCCAGGATCTGACTGTTTTGCAGCTAAAAGGCCTTTCAGAGGATCTAGCTGACCACACTGAACTTATTACTAACTCTTTACTTTTGAAGAACCAAACACTAATTGTCTGTGTTATATACGAAAAAAAAAGTGATTTTATGGGTAGTTGGCTAAACACAATCCAAATTATAAAATAACACAATCCAAACTAATGTCTGCCCACAGAACACAAATCTGAAATGATAAAATACTGCCATTGTGTCATCAGTCAAAACAAAACCAGTAACACTACAACACAAGCTTGCAGGGTCACCTGTAAAGATACTCAACTGTAAGAACAAGTTGGGACTGAAATCCAGCCTGTATTCTACTCACCATTCTATTTACTTTAGCATGCTGTTGCACTGGCCTGGATGAAATGGAATGCTTTTCTAATCTGCACAAAGGTACCAAATGTACTACTGAGCTGGTGGAAGAGTAAAATAATCCTCAATGTCCAAAAATAATGTGAGGGCCGAAATTTAGAGATAAGCACAGATACAACTAGAGAGTTTGAGCTTCTCCTCTGATGGCCAAAGGAAAAAGCCTAGGACAGGCCCAATGTGAGAAGTCCAAAAGAGCTGATGCAAAGAGTTACACCCTAAATGAAAATACAAACTGGGGAAAAAAATGTGCCCTAAACAAAGAAAGACAACACAGAAGCCTGTGCGACTTGACCTCAGTGCTAAGTGTAGAGGAGGAAAAAAACCTTTAAATCAGACCTCACATGGTTTGTGGTCTAAATACCAGTGTGATATGAAATTTTCATTCTAAGAAAATGCTTTAAATGGAATTAAGTTGGTGTCCCCACCTACTCACTTCCATCTACCAAATGAACTAAACACTCCAGTTAAAAGACAGAGATAGTCAGAATGTATTTTTTAAAAGAGAACAACTACATATCACCTATAAGAGACACACTTTAAATATAAAGAGACAGACAGACCGGAAGTAAATGGATGGAGAAAGATATACTACATAAACAGTAAGCATATGACAACTGTGGTTACAGTAATATCAGATAAGACAGATTTGAAGAGAAAAGGTCAATTAATAAGGAATACATAACAATTACAAAGCTTTACATCATGCAAAAATTGATGGAATTAGAATATAAATAATTCCACAATCATATTTGGAGATTTTAACAACCCTCTCTCTGTAAACAACAGAAATAGACAAAAACATCAGTAAAGACAAAGAATATGTGAACATTATCATCTTAATTTCCTTTTATATAATATTATACCCAACAATAGCAAAATACATATTCTTTTCAAGTGTATATGCTATGTTTGCCAGGACATACCCATATTCTGGATCATACAACAAGTCTTAATAAATTTAGAAAGGCTAAAATCACACAAAATGATATTTAACCAAGGTAAAATTTAAAAATCAGTAACAATAACTAGGAAAACCCCAAATATTTGTAACTTAGAAGCACACTTCTACATAATCCATAAATTCACAAAGAACAAAGAAATTATCTTTAAGTGAAAACAAAAATAAAACAGCAAGACTTGTGGGATGCAACTAAAGTAATGTTTAAAGAAATATTTATAGCTTTAAATGTTTCTATTAGAAAAGACCAAAAATCTAAAACTCAAAGATCTGGAGTTTGCACCCAGAATTAGAAAAGGAATATTAAATAACATACAAAGTGAGTATAAGGCAGAAAATAATAAAGCTGGAAAAAAAATGAAATAGAAAATGAACAAAGAATAAAGAAGATCAATGAAATTTCTTAAAAATGGTTCTCTGAAAAGATCAACAAAACTGATGAAATTCTAGTTGGGTCACTCAGAGCAAAAGAAAATACAAAATTATCAATCTCAACTTCAACTTCTGAAGATACTAATAACAATGGAATATTAAGAATAATTTTATTCCAATAAATTAACACATTGAGCAAATTCTTTGAAAGACACAAATGACTAAATTCGACCCCAAGGGAAATAGAAAATTTAATAGCTCTATGCTGATTAAAGAAAATGAATTCACAATTGTAAACCCTCTTGGCCCACTAGCTTCACAGATGAATTCTATCACTCTTAAAGAAGAAATAAAAGCAATATTACACAAATTCTTTCAGAAGCTAGAGGACGAAGAGGGAACACTACCTGACTCATTTTATGAAGCCAGTATTACCATGTTACCCAAACCAGGCAAAGTCACCACAAGAAAACTACAAACCAATATCCTTCATAGACATTGATATAAAATAACAAAAGTGTTGCAAATTGAATTTAAGAATTTCTAAAGAAACATTATATTATGACCAAGTAGGATTTATCCTGAGAATGCAAAGCTGGTTTAACATTGAAAAATCAATTAATATAATTCACTACATCCATAAAATAAAGGAAAATAGTCATTTGAATAGATACATAAAAAGCCTTTTTTTTTTTTTTTTTTTTTGAGATGGAACCTCACTGTCATCAGGCTGGAGTACAGTGGCACGATCTCAGCTCCCTGTAACCTCCACCTATGGGATCCAAGTGATTCTCCTGCCTCCGCCTCCTGAGTAGCTGGGACTACAGGCATATGTCACTACGCCCAGCGAATTTTTGTAGTTTTAGTAGAGGCGGGATTTCAGCATGTTGGCCAGGATGGTCTCAGTCTCTTGACCTTGTGATCAGCCTGCCTCAGCCTCCCAAAGTGCTGGGATTACAGGCATAAGCCACCACACCCAACCAAAAAGTCTATTTTAAAACCCAAAAATAATACACTATTGGTTACAAATACCCTAAGGAATTGAAGAGAACATCCTCAAACTTATGAATGTCTTCAAACAGCATACAGATAGCATCATACTCAACAGCAAAAGGTTCAATGCTTTCTATTTACAAATGGGAGCAAGGCAAGAATGCCCCCTTCTTAACACTTTTATTCAACACTGTACTGGAAGTCCTATCAGTAGAATAAGACAAGACAAATAAATAAAAGACATGGAGACTGGAAAGATGACATGAAACTGTATTTGCAGACAATATGATCACATAGACAATCCTAAGAATCTATAAAATACTTATTAGAACTAATAAATTTAGCAAAGTTATAAGACACAAAGACAAAATTCAATTCTGGTTTAACAGAGTAGAGAATAATCAGGAAATTTACAATAGCATCAAAAATGCACAGAAATAAACTCAGTGAACAATTTCAATAACCATACACTGAGAACAAGAAAACATTGCAAAGAAAACTAAATGTTCATGAACTGCAAGCTTCAATATTGTTAAGCTGGCCCAAACTGATGTATAGATTGAGGCAAACACTACCAAAATTCTAGCACCCACTTTGAAGAAACTGAGAAGGTGATGCTAAAATTAGTAAAGGAAAAAGACCTAGAAAAGCCAAAACTGTTTTGAAAAAAAAAATAAGGTTAAAGAATTTGTATTACCTGATTTCAAGAATTATTAAAGTTACAGTAATCAAGGCAATATAGTATTAGCATAAGGATAAACATATCGATCAGCAGTAAAGAACAAAAAGTTCACTAACAGACCCTAGCATTTTATGTTCAACTGATTTTTGACCAAGATGTCATGGTAATTCAATTGGGGTGAAAGACAGTCTTTTCTACAAACAGCATTAGAACAACTGAATAACTAGAAGCTTTGACCCTTATCTCACAACATTCATAAAAATGAACACCAATTGATTATAGAAATCATAGAAGTCTTCACAGCATTAGGTTAGAAAAGATTTCTTAAACACAACAACCTCAAGCCATAAAGAAGAAAGTGAAACAGTAGACCATCAAAATTAAAAACGTTTCACCTTTGAAAAACAGTTAAGACAACAAACCATAGACTGAGAGAAAATATTTGTAAAACACATATGTGAAAAAAAGATTGTATATAGCACTCTTACAATCCCACAGCACAAACAAAAGAGCCAACAATCCAACTTAAAAATGGACAACAGACTTTTCACAAAATAAGAAATATGAGTGGCAAAAAAGAATAGAAAAGATGCTTAACATCATTAATCATTAGGGAAATACAAACTATAACCACAATGAGATAACACTAGATACCCAGTAGAGTGCCTAAAGAAAACAGATGATGGCAAGGATGCAGAGTAAGTGAAACTCTTAAACAGTGTTAATTGGAATGAAAAATGACATATCCACTTCATAAAACTGTTTAGCAGTACTTTATAACATTAAACATACATTTACCATATAACTCAGCATTCATCTTAAGTATCTATCCAAAAGAAATGCAAATTTCTTCTACATACAATATGTCTAAAAATGTTAATAGCATCATTATTTGCAATAACCAAAAACCGTAAGTGTAATTCAATGTCCATCAGCTGCAGAATGGATGAACAATGGTAAAGTCATACTATGGAATACTATGCAACAACAAAAAGAAATGAAATAAGCACAACATATTTGAATCTCTAAAACATCTGCTATGCAAAAAAGGAAAAAGATATTTGCAACTCTGATCACAGAAAAGGGGCTCACTTTCCTAAGTATAAAAGCTCTTAGAAATCAACGAGAGAAAAAAAAGGACCAACAACCCAACAGAAAAATGCTTAACGGAAATGAATTGCTCATTTACAAAAAAAAAAAAAAAAAAAAGACCAAATGGCTCTTATCTAAATTTAAACAATGTACAACCTCACTGATAGGAGAAATGCAAAAGTTAAATTACACCGAGAAACCATTTTTCACACACAGGATTGCCAAGAATTCAAAGAAACACCTAATGTAGATGATGGGTTGATGGGTGCAGCAAACCACCATGGCACAGGTATACTTGTGTAACAAACCTGCACTTTCTGCACATGTATCCCAGAAATTAAAGTATAATATATATATTGTCCTATGAAGGATACATGGAAATAATCTCATACATTTCTAGTGAACAAGTAAACGGTATAACCCTTACAGAAAACAACTGGACAACATTTGCAAAATTACAAATATATTAACCTTCTACTCAACAGCAATTCCACTAGGAGAAACTTAACTTATAAACTCACATAAACATAACTTGACATGTACAAGGATTATCTGTACAGAAATACTTTTAATAGGAAAAGACTGTAAATCACTCAAGTCATTGTCAACAGTGGATGAAATGGTTAAATAAATTATGATATATTCAAAAAGTAAAATATGTATGTATATATAAAAAAATAAGAGTTCTCTATATATTAGGAAAATAGCTATAAAACACTTTAAAAAAAGCAAGAAGTAGAGGAGCAAGTATGGTATGCTGTATTCTATGTAAATAAGGGAGGTAAGAATTTATATATTCATGACTGTTTATGCATATAGAAACTTCGGAAAGACATGAAAAACTGTAAAAATAACTACTTGCTAGAGTGAAGAAAGGGACGACAGATATAGCACTGGAACAGAACACATTTTAATTTTTTTTAAATTTTTGCAAAATGAAATACATTACCTCTTCAAAAAAAATTTTGTGAATTAATCAAAATCAAGTTTGATATGAAAATAACTAAGAATATCACACTATGCAGCAGACAGGTTGCAAACTTGAAATTATATTCACAATTCGAAAACCTAAATGATTAAATGTCAAAATACATAAAAGACTCCTACAAATCAGTAAAAAAAAGCAATCCAGTGGTGAGGTGGAAATGAACAAAAGAGATCATGTACATTTCACTGATGATGACCCAACTAACAATCAATAAACATAAAACAATACTAAACTTCATAATCAGCAGAGTGAAAAGTAAAATACTCATGAGGTATATTATTCTCAACTAGACCATCAAAAATGTAGGTATAGTAATATGAGCTGCTGGCAATAATCTAGGTCCAGGTCAGCAAACAACCACCTACAAGACAGCCTCCTGCTTTTGTAAACAAAACTTTACTGAAACACAGACAGCAGTATGGTCTATGGCTGCTTCCTACCTACAAAGGCAGACTTGAGTAGTTGCAATGGAGACCTAAAACATTTACTATTTAGCACTTTAAGAAAAAGTTTGCCAATTCCTGATAGAGATTGACGGGAACACTTGAACACTATTGGTAGGATGTCAAGTAGTACAATCACTTCATAAAACAGTTTAACAGTACCACTAAAGCTGAACATATAATGGATAAACACAACAATTGTTACAGGAGCACTGATTTTATTAGCAAAAAACAGAAAACAAATGCTGAGTAACGAGAATGCATAAATAAACTGAGGTACATTCAAACAATGTAACAGTGCATGACACTGAAAATGAAGGAACTATAGCTATATGCATCAATATGAGCTGTCATAAATAAAATTCTAAGAAATGATAAGAACAAAGTTGTCAAAGAATAAATATAGTATGAGTTAATTTGTATAAAGTTGAGAAATACGCAAAATCGTATCATTTTCAGAATGTACACGTATGTGGTAAAACTATGAAGAAAAGGTATGAATTGATAAACACAAAATTCAAGATTGTGAAGTATTTTCTGTTGATAGGAAATAGGATAGATTTGGAAAGAGGAACAAAAAATGCTGCAAAGGTATTGACAATGATCTATTGTTTAAGCTAGGTAATAATGTTTGTAGTTACTGCTATTCTCTATGTCTCAATATATAAAAAATATCCTTTTATATGAATTTGATATTTAATAATTTTCAAAACTCTACTAGAATAAACCAATAATGAAGAGACTAAATGCTGCAAAAGTGTTAGTTCTCCCCCATTTAATTTGTAAATAAGATACTAATAGAAGAAAAAGAACACTGAAGTAGAGAAGATTATTTCACACTAGCCCCTCAGCAGTATTGTCTGACTTAAAACAAGATGAACAGATAATAAAGAAAAGGCATTTTAGAAAAACATTATTCAAATATAAAGGATAATCTTTTAAAGAATTTTTTAAAAGTAAAGATGGGAAATCACTGGAAGTAAATTTGATTATGATCCCTTACTAAATTCACTTTCCAATACAAGATAAACAAATATGAAAAACAACTTCAGAACTATAACTATAAAGTGCTTTCTACTAGAAATTTCCATTCCCATAATGCATCTTATCAAGGACATCTGAAAAATGTATTAATTTTACTCCCTATGTTCCTGAAAGGACCTAAAAAGGATATACAGAAATAAATACCTCCTCCTTTGATAAAGGATTAAAAACAAAATAATGAAGAAATTGAGGAATAAAAATAATCATAAAGCCATAATGAAAGCTAATACATAAAAGCAAAATATAATGAGATCTAATATTCTTTTTTATTGCTGAAATTGAGTTCTGAGTTTGCAATCAGGTATAGCAAAGAAGAAAACACAAAGAGTTAAAAGATAGTTTATGTTCATAAACTATCTGCTCAAGGGCCATTATCAGTTTTTCTTGATATTGATTCCAGAGAGAAGTATATCCTATGAATCTTATATAAAGGAGAATTGAAAAAAAAAATCAACGATCAAATTACCTATATACCCAGGTTAATAAAATGAATGTTTATTAGGGGACCAGGAATTGGGGAAAACAAATCAAAATAATTTGCAGTAAAACTATTAATGTGATTAATTATGTTACTTTATATTCAACATAATACTTAGTAGTCATATAAAGCTCACTGACCTTCCTGAATTGTGACGTCCACAGTTATACCAGAAGCTGAATGCAGAAGTTTTTGGTAATTCTGTGCATTTTGGTCAAATAACTGCACAAGAAGAGCACATGTCTTTTCATATTCACATCTGCTGACAGTGCACAACTGCTCCAATTGCTGAAACACAGTAGCCGTATCATCCAGTGGATCATCTAAGTGATCTCTGCAAACACAGAGTAAGTTTGCAGACAATATTAGAATGTGAAGTACTTTTATTCATCACAAATAAACTTTATGTTAAATAAAAATTCTATCATAAAGGAATAAAAAAAACTGAGGCAGAAGGATCACTTGGGGCCAGGTGTTTGAGACCAGCCAGACCAACATAGCGAAATCCTGTCTCTAAAAATGCGAAAATTAGCTGGGCGTGGTGGCACACACCTGTAGTCCCAGCTACTGAGGAGGCTGAGGCAGGAGAATTGCTTGAACTTGGGAGGTGGAGGTTGTAGTGAGCCAATATCACGCCACTGCACTCCAGCTGGGTTGACAGAGTGATACTCTGTCTCTAAAAAAATAAAATAAAATAAAAATATAAATGTATTAGAAGGTAAAAAATAAAACTGTCTATATCTGAAGATGGCATGATTATGTAAATAGAAAATATTTTTTAAAACACAAAAAAGCTACTCAAATTAATAGGTAAGTTTACTAAGGTCACAGCATACAAGGTCAATCTACAAAATGACCTGTATTAGTATATACTGGCAGTTAACAATTAGAAATTGAAATTTCAAAACAGTATCATACAAAAGTATTAGGAAACATAAAATATCAATTAAATCTACCTAAATGTATGTAAGATCTGAAGGCTAACAACCATAAAACACTTTATGAAAGAAATCAGAGAAGAGCTATATAAATGAAAAGATAGACATGCTCACAGACTAAGAGACTCAATGTTGTTGACATGTCAATTCTTCCAAGTTAATCTATAGTTTCAATGCAACCCCATTCAAAATCCCAGCAGAACTTCTTTGTAGAAACTGAGAAACTGACTCAAACATTTATATGAAAAAGCAAAGAAAGCAGAATTGCCAAAACAATTTTGAGAGAGAAAAGCAAGTTAGAGAACTCATACTATCTGGTTTCAAAGCTTATTATAAACCTACAATAATCAAGACAGGGTACTGGTGAAAGAACAAACACATAGATTAATGAGGACAGAGTCCAGAAATAGACCTAAATGTATGTGGTCAATTAAATTTTGGCAAAAGCGTAAAAACAATTGAATGGAGAAAGGATAGTCTGTTATACAAATGATGTTGAAATAACTGGTCATCTATATGCCAAAAAAAAAAAAAAATCTATAGCCTTACCACAGGTAATATACAAAAATTAGCCTGAACAAGATCACAGACTAAAATGTAAATTCAAAGACAATAAAACTTCTAGAAGAGAAAATAAAAGAAAAATCTGTGACTTTGGATTAGTTTCCTTAGGTATAACGACAAAAACATAATACGTAAAAGAAAAAATAGAGAATTGGACTTTGTCAAAATTTAGAACGTCTGCTCTTCTAAAGACTGTTAAGAAAATGAAAAGGCAAATAACAGAGAAAATATTTTGAAAACACATAATAGAAAGACTTGTGAAGAAAATATACAGACTGCTCAAATCTCAATATAAGAAAATCTACATCCCAATTAAAAAATGAGAAACGGATTTGACTAGCATATTACCAATGAGTACATACAAATGGTAATAAGTGCATGAAAATATGCTCAACACTATTAGTCATTAAGGAAAAACCACAAGGAAGTACCACTACACACCTATTAGAATGAGTAAAATTTTTTAAAACCAACAATATCAAATGCTAGTGAGAATACAGAGCAATTGAATTTTTCATACATTGCGAGTGGGAATGCAAAATGGTACCGCCACTTTGGAAAATAGTTTGGCAGCTTCTTATGAAGTAAAATATATACTTATCATATATCCCAGGAATCCCACACCTAGGTATTTACCCAAGAGAAACAAAAACTTATGTTCATAAAAAATCTGTGCAGGAGTATTTACATAGGTTTTATTTACAATTGCCAAAAACATAAACAACTCAAATGTCCAGCAACAGGCGAATGGGTAAACAAACTGATATATCCACAAAAATGGAATAATACTCAGCAATTAAAAAAAAGTACTAACACAACACAGAGGAATCTCAAATGCATTATGCTAAGTGGAAAAAAAAATTAGACTAAATAGCTGCATACTATATGATTTCATTTATACAACATTCCGGAAAAGGCAAAAAAGTTACAGGGACACAAAACAGATTAGTAACTACCAGAGATGAGGGTGAGGAGGGGGTTGACTAAAAAGGGAGCCGAAAGAACTTTCTGGGCTGATGGAACTATTCTCTATCTTGCTTGTGATGGCAGTTATACAACTGTATGCACTTGTCAGAAATCACATAACTGTACACTAAAAAGGGTGAATTTTAAATTTATACTTTAATCTTAAAGAAATTCCAAGATGCAAAAGGAAATACAACAAAAACATTTAGTTTTTCAATACCTCACAACTATGGCAACCGATTCCAACCGAGAAGTGATAAAGGCCTTCATAATTTCTGGTGCATAAGTGTCTAACAGGTGGGGTTCAGTTGATTTCACAAAAGGAACTGATGCTACCATCCTTTGCCACAGAGTTAATAAATAATGAACACTGTTAGGAGCAAATTCCCAATGCTACAAAGAAATAAAGCAGAAGTTATTTAAAATATTACATCTTCCTATAATAAGAATTACAGAACAAAATTACTAAACATATATTTTTAATTAACTTTTATTCTTATCATATAATTAATGAACACTTAATACAGCAAATTTATAAATGCAAAAAGTATAAAGAAACCAACATCTCTATTATTCTGTAACCCAGAGTAACATTAAAATGTTACTCTACTTCCCTCTAACCATTCCATGAATATTTTAACCTCTCCCTTAAACATATAAAAAGAACTTTTCTATAATACAATGGGCAAAAATTTTATTTCTTCACATAGATTTTATTATAGTTTCTCAAGCCATTCTTCAATTATTAAGTAGCATCTCAATTTTTGTTATATACATTGTGATGAACTTTACCTAAAACTGCAATGAACATTTCCAGCAAAGTAATCAAATTAATAGATATTTTTAAAATACCCCCACCAACCCTTACCAAGAAGTTGTTTAAAAATTGGCTACAGTTGCCGGGCACAGTGGCTCACACCTGTAATCCTAGCACTTTGGGAGGCCAAGGTGGGTGGATCACCTGAGGTCAGGAGTTCAAGACCAGCCCGGCCATCATGGTGAAACCCCATCTTTAAAAAAAAAAAAAATTGGCTACAGTTTAACATAATTACATATTTTTACCTACCTGTAGGCTAGTAATGGTAAAATTAGCAATCAATCTAATAACTTCAGGATATTCCTTCACTGTAACTAATTCTCCCAGCTGATAATTTGTCTTTAAACGAGCCAAAAATCGACAAAATTCATGGTAATTACCTGGATCAGACAAACCCTAAATTATGAGACAAAAAGAAAGGCTTAAAAACAAACCAACCTACTAATAGTAAAATCAGTAAAACCCCGAAGCATCTTAAGTCTCCCAATTTTCATGGGTACTTTCTTAAAATACTGTGTCAATTGGGTAGTTAATAATGTAAAAAAAAAAAATCAAGGGATTCCTGCTAGGTTTAGTTTTGTCATCAATGATTAATAATAAGGAATCCAAAGTAGAGGCCTAGAAAGAAGATCTGCAACACAATGACTAAATTACAATGTTTGAGAAGCTATTATAGTACGAGAGAGAGAGAGAGAGAGAGAGAGAGTGTGTGTGTGTGTGTGTGTGTACACTGTGGCTTAAACAGAAGTCAACAAAGGACCTGAAAAATACTTAGGATTAAAAGTAAGAATAAGTGCTTGAAACGCTAGGAAAGAACAATACTCACCAAACTTAAATGGTGTGTATGAACACATAAATAACAGAACTTTTCTTAATTAAACAAATATTTATTGAGTATCTACAGGCACTGTACTCTCAAGCAACTCCATGTCTCTAGACAGTAATTCAAACAAATTACTGCAATGTAAGGAATAAAGTTGAACAAATAACAAAAGTTGAGCAAAAAAAAAAACAAAATTTACACAGGTAAATTTTGGAGGAGGATAGATTAAAAGGAAAGAACAAAAAAGGTCTGCCCAGTTGTCTGCAAGCTCCTTGAAAACAGTTTTAGTATGCACTGTAGCTGGCATGAAACAGAATTTAAAAGTATCTTTGTAAAACTGAAAGTCTCTAAGCAATTTCATTCATAGGAGCTCCATGAAATATATAGAAAATGCTATCTATTAAGGACAAATAACAAAAAAAAACTTTGTAATCATATCTTTAAAACATGTTTGTGATTCTAAAACAATCTAATGCTCATACCGACTTTTACAGCCATGAAACATCAACATGAGGATGTTGGAAAATCATTTAAAAGAAATTATCAGGCATTAGCATATTATCTTCCACCTACTGGTTGATGATATTGAGTTAAACAACTAAAAATGTTAAAGTACATTGGTAAAATACTCTTTATCAGCAAAACAGGAAATTTCACAGCTATGCTAACATTGAAAAGATAAAATAAATGCATAACCCATAAAATACTTCTGAGAACAACTTGTAAAAACAATTGCTTTTTGTAGAACAAACATTCTTACTGAACAAAGATATGTCACCCCCCAAAATGTACTAATAACCAAGAAAATTAGATAAACCTCCTTAAATTATTTAACCTTTAAAGGTCTATATTTTACAACTATTTTAAATCAAAAACAAAAGTAAAACAAAATATTTTATCTAAGCACCCAAAATCATTCATTAATAGCAGTTTTGCAATTCTCTGAAATGAATATTGGCATTGAAGCTCTCAAGTTAATGCAGAAAAGATTTCAAAATCTACAAACTCTTACTTGTCCACAAGAGGGCAAGAAAACATTATTTCATAATTTAAGGCCACTTGCTCCAATATTAACATTCAGATTTATATTGTCTTGTAGTTTAGAAGGTGGACAAACTAATCACTTCAGTAGTTTAAGAAGTGCAAGCAAAGAAATGTAATACAACAGTAAAAGACAGAAGCATTTAATAAGATAATTTCTAATCATATTTGCTTAAAGAAAAAAGTAAGAGAAACACAGAAGTCAGCCATGGAAACAACTATTTTTTAAAACTACCCATTTGTACTACAACTGAGATCTAAGGGCCGGGCGCAGTGTGGCTCAGGTCTATAATCCCAGCACTTTGGGAGGCCGAGGCAGGTAGATCACTTAAGGTCAGGAGTTCAAGATCAGCCAGGCCAACATGGCGACACCCCATCTCTATTAAAAATACATAAATTAGCAGGAGTGGTGGTGCACACCTGTAATCCCAGCTACTTAAGAGGCTGAGGCAGGAGAGTCACTCGAACCAGGGAGGCAGAAGTTGCAGTGAGCCAAGACTGCAACACTGAACTCCAGCCTGGGCAACAGAGCGAGACTCCACTTCAAAAAAAGAAAGAGGGAGAGAAATCTAAGGAAGATAAATATGATACTAAATATTTTCTTCCAGAATCATAATAAATTAATGATGAGTTTATTATGTGCCTTTAGTAGAAAAACAGTATCTCTATATGCTGAATATTAAATTACTTCATAAATACCTGAGGGTTTTCAAGTATCCTTTTTACTCCCTTAATTAAATTACCAAGGTACTTGGCACGTTCAGGACTGTTAAATAGGGACCTTCTTGTCGAAGCAAACTGAACTAAACATGAAAGTGCCTAAAAAAATACCAAAAAAAATTTCATTTCAATTTTCAAAGTAACTGTGGCCACACATAAGGAATACTAGTCTTTACATATAAAATGAATTTAATTTTAATGTATTATAAATATAATGCCTTATAATGCAATATAAAAAGCATTATAGAACATAAAAATAATGAAAACTAAATATCATCAACCATTCTCACCACCCACAATTCTTCTACCCCATCATTAAAATTCCTATTTGTATGTATTCACTTCTAATGTTTTTTCATTAACAATATCTGCCAGTTCAGATACTGGACATGCTGTACATATAATAAGCTCTTAATTGTTTATGATGCCCAGTTCCATTTTCTAATTAATGAAGTTTTCTACCAAAAAGAAAAATATGGTTTTGTGGTACAGTATGTTTGGGAAATAGTGCACATTATGTACTGTGGTATCCTGTGGGAGGGGGTGGGGGGAACCTGTAATTTAATCCAGCATATTCCAAACTTAGTTGGTCAAGGAATATTTACACCATCCATTAGCATCTTAAAAAATAGTCTGAAAATGGTGCTGGAATAGGTAGGTACTTCATGGTGAGAAAAGAGACAAAAATCAAATAATGCCCTTTAGATGTGCTCCAGTTTGTCACAGCTCCTACCATTAGAACCTAAAATCCAAATTAAAAATAAAAACTCCTTAGAAAACTCAGAAGTACAAGTATGGGAACCACTAGTGTATTAAAAACACCTGGGGTTTGGGGGCAAAAAAGGCCTGTGTTTGAATCTCCATGCCAATATTTTCTTTGTTGCCCTGGAGGAAGTCATGTAGTCAATCTGGGTCTGTTTTCTGTTTTTCTGCATCTATATAGTGAGGATTTTATTATTTATCTTTCAGGGCCACTTTGAGGATTAAGTGAGATAAGTATCACACAGTAAGTAGGACATGTCCAACCATGTTTGTTACTATCTCTCAAAGTAGTTGTTTTCTACTTTATTATTTAAGCACTGGTACCTTTTTATCTTATTTTAACATATAATGACATGAAACCATGGTTTTTAAACAACTGTTGTGACTGAAAGACAGAAGGCTGTGGCCCCAACTGGAAACATGAGGTACCCTGAGAAACCCAGTATAAAAAGCACTACCTTAAACTCTAGATTCAAGAGACATTTTTTTTTAAAAAAGGATATTTTTGTGAATGAATTCTTCCCTTTTAGGCAATAAGATATCTAAACAAACAAACCACTGATATATACTTTAAATCAGGAATACCTTTTTTCAGAAAAATGGCAATATTAGAACTCCCCACCTTTACTTCTATAAGTTTAAACATTTAACTTACAATTTTTAAGTAACCTATGATACTAAATATTTTCTTTCAGAATCATAAATTTATGATGAGTTTATTATGTGCCTTTAGCAGAAAAACTGTATCTCTATATGCTAAATATTAAATTACTTCATAAATACCTGAGGGTTTTAGACTCGGCTATATGGAGCTCAGAGTTTCAAAGTTCTATGTAACTGTAGAGTATCAAGAACTTTTTAAGCAAGCAATAGAATTTACACTGATTCAAAAAATAAATAAATAACTGGCTTGAGGCACACAATTCAAGTGAGTAGATCCCCTTCGTTTCTTATTCAGAGATCTGGAGGGGGCAGCCTGTCAAACCAAGACATGGAGCCAGGCAAGGCTGAGCAAGAGTTAGAGAAGGAAAGTAGAAGGGAAAGTCCTCATGTGGTGATGGACTTAGGCCTTGTGGGAACTGAATAGGAAAAAAATTTATATTTAGAGACTGGTACGTTGTCCTGGCTCTGGGCAAGAGCTAAATCAACAATTACTAGTTCTAGGCTCACCCATGAAACAAAATGTAATGTTGACAAAATAAACAAAATTTGACAAATAGTTTAAGTAGTATACATCCCAGAAAACATATGAAATTGTTGTGAAAAGTAAACACAATCGAATACATAAATAGAATTTTTGAAGTAAATATATACCACCCCTTACTTAAATTAGATAAAAATCACAGGTACTTTTTAATGAAGAATGACTTTTACTTACTAACTGAGACAGTAGCGGTGGAAGTGAATGATATAAATTGAAGAAAAGATCCAATGTTTCTGGTTCCAGAAAAACTGGGAAAAAAAATTATTTTCTAACACCATTACTTTCAATTCAGTGATTTTAAAAAAGTAAGGCAATATCATACAAACAGAAATCCAAGACCTCTGCAAGTGGCCACTCCTTCCAGTTAGACCTATTTTTAATTCCTAGCCTATCGTCCTTTGAAAGATGAAATAATACAGAGAGAAATTAACTAGCTAGGCTATTCCTCATCTCTATGTAGCACACAGTTTGAACTGGGAGAATCTCCTTACTATTTTCATTTGTATTAAAGTAACATAAACACTGAGAATTCAAACAGTATCAAAAAGTAAACAGTACTATAAAGCTTATTAAAAAAAAAAAACTGTACCCTATCCCATTCCAACTGCTTTTCAACTCTTTGTTTGTTTGAGACAGATTCTCATTCTGTTGCCAGGCTGGAGTGTAGAGGCAAGATCCCGGCTCACTGCAACTTCTGCCTCCTGGGTTCAAGTGATTCTCATGTCTCAGCTTCCCAAGTAGCTGGGACTACAGGCGCATGCCACCACACCCAACTAATTTTTGTATTTTTTAGTAGAGACAGGGTTTCATCATGTTGGCCAGGATGGTCTCGATCTCTTGACCTCATGATCTGCCCACCTCAGCCTCCCAAAGTGCTGGGATTACAGGTGTGAAACTACTGCATCTGGCCCAACTCTTTTAGCTATAATTACATTCATGTTTCCAAATAATAGCCTATACTACTATTCCTTCATTTGATTGTTTTACTTTAGACATCAACTGCATTCCTATTACAGTGTGGCTTTAGCTGTCTAATCACCAATGCCACATCCCTACCATGCCTACCACTCTCTCCACAATCAATCCTCTCAAAACATCCACTATTATCACAATTTGTGATTAAATCAATTCTATATGTTTACATTTATTATGACTATGTAAATGATATTAACAACTGAAGTGTAATTACATCACATTTCTACTTAGTCATAGCATCTTTTCTGTGCTTAGTTATGTATCCGTCAGTAATTCTTTCCAAATATCTCACAGATTGGCACAATGTTCTCCATGACATGCTCCATATCAATAGCATCAAATAACCCATCATTTGGATTCACCCACCCGTATCCCCCAGAGCCTTCAAATTGAACTGGTTCCTCCTTAACTGTGTTATACAACTGCAGCCTTTTTATTTCTGTCCACTGTCAACTTGTGTTGAAGTACCCATTTCCCAAATTCGATCATCTTCCACTTTCTTGGCTTGTACATCAAGTAGCTTCCTGAGAGCAAGTACATAGGGGATAAATTTTGGAAAGGCTCACATATCTGAAAATGTCTTTATTCTATCTTAGACTTGATAAATTTGGTCTAGTTTGAAAACAATTTTCCCTCAGAAGTCTTAAGATACTACTCTATTGTCCTCTAGCTTTCGGTGCTGCTATTGAGAAGTCTAATACCTTCTTGACCCCAATCCTTTGTAGGAGAAGATTTAGTTTTTTTCTTTCTGGTAGGTTTTAGAATTTTTTTTCTTTATCCTTCCTATTCTAAAATGTCATGACTATAAAGCTTAGTGTATCTCTTTTTTCATTCATTATGCTGGGAACTTAGTGGGATCTCTCTCAATCCAAAAATACACACCCTTTAGTGCCGAGAGCATTTTGGGGTACTATCTGTTTGCAAATTTCCTTCTTCCTCCATCCTCTCCTTCTAGAACTCCTAACCATCACATCACCTTAATTTCATCTTCTGGTTTTCTTATTTTTTTTCCTCCTATCAAACATCTCTTTGCTTTTCTGTTCTACATTCTGGGAGATTGTGTTAACTTTGTCTTCCAAATTTTCTACTGGATGTTTTATTTTGGCAACTGTCCTGTAAATTTGGAACATTCTCTGAACTTCCCTTTTTAAAACAATATCCTGTTCTTGCTTCAGGGATGCATTATCTCTCTGAGCACATTCATTATATCTTTCTGAAGTTTATTTCTACTCTTCATCTTATCTCTGTTGCTATTAACTATCCTCCATTTTAAAATTAAACTTTTTGAGGTAATTGTAGATTCATACATAGTTGCCAAAAAAAAAAATCAGAAAGACCCCATGAACTCTTTACTCAATATACTACAATGGTAATTTCTTGCAAAACTACAGTATAATATCTCAACTAGGAAACTCATATTGATACAATCCATAATCTTATTCAGATTTCCCAGTTTCACATGTACTTGTGTTTGGAGATATATGTGTTTAGTCTCTGAAATTTTTTATTACATGTGTTGGTTCATGTTTCCATCACCACAATCAAGATACAGAACACAAAGTCCCCTTTTGTTGTTGAAGTCTCTGATTTCCATGTTAGAGGTTTTCACAAAATTAATGCTGTTCCTCTATTATATACGGTATCCATGAATATGAGGCCTCTCCAATTCTATTTCTTGAGGAAAAAAGCTCTGGTCTTGGAAAGTAAAGAAGTAGCACAGGTAGAGAAAAGGGAGGAAATGGCAGTCACCTAGCTGCACAGGTGGTAGAGAAGATCCTGGAGACTTTAACTGTTCAGAGTACAGACCTGTTACCAAGCCCCATCAGCCCCAATTCCCACTTCTGACTTCAGAGGTACCTTAGGTGCCACCATTTTTCTGGGACATGAGAGAACAAATTAGCTTCCTTTTTCTTGGTATCCCTTTCTATAAGCAAGTTGCAACTCTGCTCTTCTAGGTCACTAATTCATTTTCTTTATAACACTGAAAAATATGTTGACATCTCTTGCTAACTCTTCATACTAAACTTTTTTTTTCTCATGATGACCCTTCACACTAAACTTTTTTCTTATTTGACCTCCAAGTTGGATCCTGTCCGACTCTGTTTATCTGAAAGTTTCAGAGTGCTTGATTTTCTTCCCAAACCTGCTCTCCATTTAGCTCTAGTGCTGTCCTTGTTTTTTTTTTTTTTTTTCAAAATCAAAATATGGAAGTTAATATGAATTGGAGAAAAAACTTCAATATCAGCCATCAGCAGCTACTTTGGTTTACAAATCCATTTGAACTCTTTTTTATTTCCTAGCAAAAAGATAACTATATATAGGGAAACTATATTGCATAATACTGTCCCTTTTATGCTGATGACCCGTCATACCAAACTTTTTTCTTACTTGTTCTCCAAGTTGTTGGAATCTGCACTGTGCAAAGATCATCTGCAGATTCATCTGCTGAACTGCCAATGAAGTCAAAGTTAAGGCAGTTAAGGACCAGTTTCAAGACCTGCATTACCAGATTTTGCTGACATTGATCCTGAAGATTTAAAGGTTTGGCCAACACCTGAAAAAAGTACAAAATCAAATAAAACACTGTGAAATACATCAATAAATTTACACTTCATGAATTAAAATAATTTTTCAATGTCAAATGAAAACCAGTAAGAGTTTACAAAGTTATACTGTTCCATATATGGGAAAGTAATGCTACTTTCTTCAATAAAAACTGGGTTAACTTCATGTATACAAGAACCACATTCGGCTAATAAAGGCAATTAGAACTGTTTGAATGTTGGAGAACACTCACAAAGCTTCTGGAGAACAATCCTATTTTCAAAATAATGCCAATTCTCACACAAACTGAAAACAATTATACCTTTTAGAGATATATTATCAAACATTTATGGAGGAAATTATATGAAATTTGGGATTCTGCTTGAAGAATAATATAAAAAGAAGTGGGCAGGTAGGAATAGAGAGGAAACAAGACTAGCCATGAGTTGCTACTGTTTAACTGGCTGATAGGTTAACTGGTTATACTATTCTATCTACTTTTGCGTATGTTAAATTTTTCCATGCTAAAAGAAAAATTTTAAGATAATAGAATGTCTTTGGGTCTGACCCAGTGTGGCAGTGGTTATCTTACTACACCAAAGAATTGAAATAATTGGAAAGTAGTGCTTACTGGAGCATACTTTCAGGAAATGCTGTATTACACCAATTATCAAGCTTGAACAGCATGATGGAGTCCCTATATTATACAAAAGAATACAATATCATTATGAATCATACTATCATTAACGTTCAACAGGGCACTAAGTAGCTAATGGGGAAGTATTATGTCCCAAAGAAATTGTTAAAGTCAACAATCTTGGCTAAATTATGAATATTGATAGTTGATGAATCAGGAAAGTACTGTCATTTCATTTTTCATCTGCATCCTATCAAAATATAAGCAGGCAGATAAAGAAACTAATACTCAATTAGCTTCTTTAATTAAAGAATCTATGCTGGGAAGGCAATGAAACTACTATCTAAGGATGAGTTAGTAGATTGCCTTTGGATTTCACCTTACCATATGTCTAGTGAATAAAAGTGAATTTTTTGGAACTGCTTACAGATTTATGCAAATATACTCTACTTAAGTCTGTCCACAATAATTCCTTAAAAGGCAAAATTGGGGGGGAAATTCAACTGAAATTCTTTTGAAATTTTTAAAATTTCCCAAATATTCTAACTAGGAAGTTGAATAACTTACCTCTTTTAAAAGAGAGCATGCTAGCACTAAAATGTCTTTGAGAGAAGTATCACGAAATGAGGTCGCTATTTTCCTGTGTTTTGCTGAAGGTCTGGAATAATCAATCTACAAAGATAAAGATGAAATTCGTTTAACCAGACCTATAAAAAAAATCAAAGCAAAGTTTACTAAGAAAAAATATAAACAGAAATAAACTTGAGTAGAATTCAAGTTTCTAGACTCTTTCAATTTAATGCTCTTCCTACAACCCATACTGATCCCAAAATTAAAAGCCAAAGTTGACCAGTTTCAGAGGCAGTATAAACAACACATATTATAAAATAAAAATAGATACTAAGATTCCTGAACCATGTACCATATTTCACACCATGCAGTAACAACCTCCCTGTTCCTGAGATTCCACCTGTAAAATGAGGAATCTCCAAGATAATCTCCAAATTCTAACTTTGTCTATGAATGAGCAAATTGAATTAGGCACAGAAAAATTCTTCTAGTTGAAAGTGGTGTTTCTATAACTACCATATATGTCATTGGTTCATGTATCTTTGATACTATGAAAAGAAACCAAAGCAGAAATTATAAATAATCAGAAATCTGATTTATTATATAAGCAATAGTATGTTCCCTCTGAATATTTTATTAGCTAATGACAAATAATTTTTAAGGATAAACTAAGACTAAGAGCTCTTAGGCCTCCAACCTAAAATGTAGTATATTCAAAATTATGCTATTAATACCATCAATATTTCCATTTATCAATAGGAAACAGGCAAACAAAGCTGAAATCTGATACTCATACTAACATTAACACTATGGTCTACAGTTGGTACAGCATTCCTATTTATTCTTATTGCTATCTGGAAGAAGAAAATAAACCATTTTCCTTGCTAGTGTTTATAGATTTGAAAGAAGCAATGGGTTCAAAATTGATTATGTGATACTTCCTAAGCTTGAACATATAATTTAGACTACAATCAATCGCCACATTTACTTATGAAACATGAAATATAACAAAAGGTCAAATAATTACACAAAGTAGTTATGGAACCTATACCCAATGTGCAGGATATAAATTAGCACTTTCAGTGTTCCTTTTTTTTTTTCTCCAACTTTCATTTTAGCTTGAGGCGGTACATGTGAAGGTTTGTTGCTGGATATATTGCATGATGCTGAGGTTTGGGGTATGAATGATCCTGTCACCCAAAAGTTACTTTTTCAATCCCTGTTCCCTTCTCTCTCTCTCCTGTATAGTGGTCCCTAGTTTCTACTGTTGCCATCTTTATGTCCACAAGTATCTAATGTTTAGCTCCCACTGGCAAGTAATAACATGTGGTATTTGGTTTTCTGTTCCTGCATTAATTTGCTTAGGATAATGGTCTCCAGCTGCAACCATGTTGCTGCAAAGGACATGATTTCATTATTTTTTATGGCTGCATAATATTCTATGGTATATGGGTATTTTCTTTATCCAATCCACCGTCAATGGGCACTAAGGTTTATTCCATGTCTTTGCTGTTCTGAATAGAGCTGCAATGAACATATAAGTGCACGTTTCTTTTTGATAGATTTGAGGTTTAGGGGATATATACTCAGTAATAGGATCGCTGGGTTGAATAGCAGTTCTGTTTTAAGTTCTTTGAAAAATCTCCAAACTATTTTCCACAGTGGCTGAACTAATTTACATTCCCATCAACAGTATATAAGAGTTCCCTTTTCTCCACAACCTTGCTAGCATCTGTGGTTTTTTGACTGTTAAGTAGTAGCCATTCTGACTGGTGTGAGATGGTACTTCATTGTGGTTTTGCTTTGCATTTCTATGATGATTCGTGATATGGAACAACACTTCTTCATATCTGTTGCCTTCTTTTGACAAGTGTCTGTTCATGTCTTTTGCCTGCCTCTTTTGATTAATTTAAATCAAACTTCAAAGTCTGTCTCTCCTACAATGCTTCCTTCAATATATAAAAATATTTTTTCCTTAATACCAATTAAAAGCAAACAGCATTATCATTGCTATTTATAAAGTACTCCACGTATTATTTTGCCTATTCGTCAAAACTAATCTGTGAGATACATTTTATCTTTTTAAAGCACATGAATTTTGAAATAAAGGATGATTTTTAGAAGATGAGAAATTCAAGTTATAGGCACACTATCTTAGACTAACTTCTCACTCTCATCCATATTATGGAAAGAAACTTAGGCGTACTGAGCACTTCCTACACACTAAGTCCTGCGCTAGTTAATATAATCTTAGTAAGATCCATGTAAATAGTTGTCATTCTCATTTTACAGGTAATAATAAGTTTTAAAGAAGCTAAGAAGTTTGTAAAAGGTAACAGTGGAGCTAAAATACAACTCCATGTCTTATCCCAGAGTTATATTCAAGGACTGAATGCTTATTTTACTTGGGTTACTCATTTAGCTATCCAATCTTTTGAGAAGGATTGCACATCTATTTTCTATTGAATATCTATGCCTCTACTATGGAGACACAAGATATTCTACTTCTCAATGACAAGATGGTGAATATACTCCAGGAACAGAAAATATAGCTTCTAAAACAGCAGGATGACTTATATAATCCCCCTGACATTTAGGAAAACTCAAGTGTAGATCTTTTTCTTAAAGACACATCCTATTATGGATACTACATGAATTTAACTGGCTCACATCTGATAACCAGAATATTTAATTCTCCTCATGCATTATAGCTCTCCCTACTTCCTGGTTCAGAAATGCTTAATAAATGGTAATTATAATTGTAAATGTCATAAAATATGGCTGAATGAAATGTTTCCAAAGAAGTCATATATATTTTTCACCATATAAAGCCAAAATCACACTTCAGATTTTAAAGCTTTTCTTAAAAGGTACTTGGTTCAATGCAAGGACTATCTTGTGCAAGAAGGTAAGAAAGCACTCAAAAGAATGGTAAGGAAACGTCAAATGGGCACAAAAATTAGCTTGAAAAAGGTCCTATTGGTGAAAGCTTGGAAAAATCTCAGCAACAAAACAAATAATATTAGCAATGAATTATAAAACTGTTAAATAAAATAAAACCAGGAATCCATATTAATATAAATTAACAAATAAGTTGAAAGTATGGCAAGGAATAAGATATTTTCAGAGTCTTCAATCAAGTTAGAACTCAGAATTCAGAAACTAACGCAGAACCACACAGCTTCATGGAAACTGAACAACTGGCTCTTGAATGTGGACTGGATAAACAATGAAATGAAGGCAGAAATAAAGATGTTCTTCGAAACCACTGAGAACGAAGACACAACATACCAGAATCTCTGGGACACATTTAAAGCAGTCTCTCGAGGAAAATATATGGCAATAAATGCCCACATGAGAAGCAAGGAGAGATCTAAAATTGACACCCTATCGTCAAAATTGAAAGAGCTAGAGGAGCAAGATCA
>CAUYQU010006587.1:0-89347 GCA_963574635.1 Cheracebus regulus
AGATGAATTAAAAATTTAAATGTAAGACCTAACATCATAAAAACTAGAAGAAAACCTAGGCAATACCATGCAGGACATAGACATAGGCAAGGACTTCATGACTAAAACACCAAAAGCAATGGCAACAAAAGCCAAAAGAGACAAATGAGATATAATTAAATTAAGAGCTTCTGCACAGTAAAAAGAAACTATCAATAGAGTGAGCTGGCAGAATGGGAAAACATTTTTGCAATCTATCCATCTGACAAAGGGCTAATAGCCAGAATCTACAAAGAACTTAAAGAAATTTACAAGAAAAAGCAACCCCATCAAAAAGAGTGCAAAGGATATGAACAGAAACTTTTCAAAGAAGACATTTATGCAGACAACAGACATATGAAAAAATGCTCATCATCATTGGTCATTAGAGAAATGCAAATCAAAACCACATTGAGATATCACCTCACACTGGTTAGAATGACAATTCTTAAAAAATCTGGAAATAACAGATGCTGGAGAAGATGTGGAGAAATAGGAGAAGGAATTTAAATAACAAACCTAATGATGCACTTCAAAGAACTAGAAAAACAACAACAAATCAAACCCAAAACTAGAAGAAGTACAGAAATAACAAAGATTAGAACACAATTAGACAAAATGGAGAGTAAAAAATATATAAATAATAAGTGAAATGAAAAATTATTTTTTCCAAAAGATAAACATAATTGATAGACTGCTTGCCAGTTTAACAAGAATAAAAGAGAACTGAAAAAAAACAAAATCAGAGCTATAAATGAGACATTATATCTGAAATCACAGAAATATAAAAGATCAGTAGAGATTATTATGAACAATCCTATGACAACAAATTGGAAACCAAGAGGAAATTGATAAATTCCTAGATACATACACCCTACCAAGATAGAACCAGGATGAAACAGAAAAATTGAACAGGCCAATAATGAACATGAGATTGAGTCAGCAATAAAAGCCTTCCCCTAAAAGAAATGCCCAGGACCAGATGACTTTACTGCTACATGGAATTCTACCAGACTTCTAAGAAAAGCTAACTACAATTCTCAAATGATTCAAAAATTAGAAGAGGAGAGAATTCTAACGACCTCATTCTATGAGGCCAGCACTACCCTAATACCAAAAACTAGATAAGGAAACAACTCAAGAAAACAAAACCACAGGGAAATAAACTTGATGAATGTAAATACAACAATCCTCAACATTATACTAGCAAATGAAATGCAACAACATATCAAGAAGGTAACACACCATGATCAAGTCAGAGTTATCTCAGAGATGCAAACGTGGTCCAACACATGCAAATTATTATTATTTTTTTCAAGAGAATTAAATCATTTATTGATTACACATAATAATAGATGATATACAAGCTTCATTCTCATTTATAATTTTATCTAGTACCATTATTCAATTTAGATATATTGCATAGGATGTAGCAACAATCATTTTTATAAACAATAATTCCATAATTTTGCTTGGGTGATGATCCCTTTCAATGGTGAACTTCAGGTCACAACAGTAACTATCGTTCAACTACACCAGTTTCTGAGGACAATGTCTTCTCCATCCAAGCAGGTTGTATATAAATTCCAAATAGAACCTGGCATCACTCTAAAGGAATTCTAACTTCATATTGTTGAGGAAATTTACCAAGATAGCTTCAGAGCAGACTAACTCTACACAGCACATTAAAAAAAAAAGACACATTTATTCAGCATCATCATCAGATTATCACATTTAGCAATCAACAGCATGGATGTAAAAAAAAAACCTACATTAAAACCCTTTGTTGGAATGCTTTACACTTTCCACATAACAGAAACCAAAGTAACTTGTTATACAAATTGTCGCAGATACAGTCCTCTAGTTTTTTGCCCCACGAGTATTTGTCTAAAACACTTTTTTTTTTGTAGCAGGTATGCCCTGCATCCCTGTACTTGGCTGAGTTTGCAAATCTGTTGTAGCCTGTAGCTTCCTGTCATTTCTCAGACTCTCCTCTCCTGCTAAGCTTTGTTTTCTGTCAGTAATTAAAATCTCCTGCCACTGTCATAGCTACTATTGCTGCTGAAACTGCCATAGCCACCTTGGTTTCATGGTTTGGCAAAGGATTGGACTCTACCATGATAGAGGCCAGAACTTCTGCCTCCAAAGTTTCTTCTCTTCATGGGACCAAAATGTGAAAACTGATTGTTATAATTGCCAACATTATTGTAGCTTCTACCACCTCCAAAATTGCTTCCATCATTAAGAAATCCATTATAGCCATCCCCACTGCCACCATATCCACCATCACTATGGCTGCCACCAAAGCCACCACGACCACTGAAGTTACCTCCATAACCAAGATTGTCATTTCTACCAAAACCACCTCCACAACCACCACCAAAGTTTCCAGAACCACTTTGACCTCTTTAGCTGGATAAAGCACTAGCTATCTCTTGCTTTGATAGGGCTTTCCTAGCTTCATAATTGTGGCCAATGTGAATACCATACAATGAGAGTATGGTATGGTTGTCAAAGTTTATGAAGGCAAAGTCCTTTTTCTTGCCACCATCTTGGTCAGTCAGTATTTCAGACTCCAATTTTTCCATACTGGTCAAAGTAATATGTTATTTAGATATGAGGACAAAGGGAAGAGAGACTTTAAGGATGCTTCCTCGGTGGCATCCACAGGCAGAATGAAGTAAGCAATGAACATATCTCCAAAATGTGCAAATTAATAAATGTTACACATCACAGTAACAGTAAGTGTTTAAATCATAAGAGCTAAAATTATAAAACTTCTAGGAGAAAACAAGGTAAATGCTTTAGGACAGTTGTCTAGGCAAAGATTTTATGACTGGGACTTCAAAAGCACAGGCGAAAAGCCTCAACAAAAATAGGTAAGTGAGCTATATTAAACTAAAAAGCTCTAGAAAGAAAAAAAAAAAACAATACACAGAGTAGAGATATAATCTTTAGATTGAGAGAAAAAGCTAGTAGTCTGACAAGGGACTAATACTGAGAATACAGAAAAAAAAAAAAAAAAAACCTCAACAGCAAAACAATAAATAATCCCATTAAAAATGGGCAAAGAATCTGAATAGACTTTTCTCAAAATAAGACATACAAGACACACAAATGGCTAACAGGTATATTTAAAAATGCTCAATATTACTAATCATCATGGAAATGCAAATTCAAAGCAAAATGAGATATCATCTTACCCCAGTTAGAATGGCTATTATCAAAGAAATAAAAACTAACAAATGCTGGAAAGGACTGGGAGAAAAAGAAATTATTACACATTGTTGGTGGGAATGTAAATTAGCCATTATGGAAACATTGTGAAGATTTCTGAAATAACTAAAAACAAACCTATAACAGGATTCAGCAATCTCATCTGAGGGTATTTATTCAAAGGAAAAGAAATCAGCATATCAAATAGACAGCTGTACCGTGCTTGTTTATCGCAGCGCTGTTCACAATAACTAAGACATGGAATCAACCTAACTGTCCATCAACAACAGAATGGATGAAGTAAACATGGTATATATACACAACGGAATCATCAACCGTAAGAAAAAAATAAAATTCTGTCATTAGCAGGTACATGGATGCAACTGGAGGTCATTTTGTTAAATAAAATAAGCCCGGCACAGAAAGACAAATATCACAAGCTCTCACTCATCTGTGGGAGCTATAAAAGTTGATTTCATGAAAGTAGAGAGTAGAATGCTAGATGCCAGAGGCTGGGACGCATGGGAAGTGAGCTGAAAAGAGGTTGGTTAATAGGTATAAACATGCAGTTAGATAGGGGGAATAAGTTCTAGTGTTCAATAGCACTACAGGATGAATATAGTTAACAAACTTAATTGTATATTTCAAAATACCTGGAAAACAATATTTGGAATGTTTCCATCATGAAGAAATGACAAATGATTAGATGATGGATATAATCAATACCCTGTTGTGATCACTTCACATCGTATGCATATATCAAAAAATCATCTGTACCCCATAAATATGTATCAGACATTAATACATGTTATTATTTAATAAAAAATACTGAATTTTGAGATGCATTAGGAAATAATATTTTTATGTGGATGTAATAAATATAGTGTTTAATTTTTATATAATAAAATTAGATTCGCTGAGATTTATGTAAACTTTAAAAATTATAAATTAATTATATCAAAACTACATTTATTATGCCACATTTTTCAAAAGGCCTCCAGATGGTAAAGGAATAAGGGAACAATATTATAAGCATTTGTAACTCAATATGTGAACATTCTTACATTGGTTTAGTAAGCAGAAGCAGTCTAGAAATAGTATCCTTTTGAGATTTATTACTGTGATACACATAGTATTTCATGAGTACTCAGGCAAGAAGATTTTTTTTGAGTGATTTATTCAAACCTTAAAACAAAATGCCAGTCGGTAGGCTTATACTAAAAAAAATGCCAAGTCTTATTTTAAAATGTCAGTTAAATGTATGCATTTAGAAGCTACAAATTAAAATATTTAAAGCATTTTCTTTATTATTAATCCTTGCCATAATTTGATTTCTCGATTAACAAACCGATCTCTAGTCCTGATGGCATAGAGCTTTTACTCTGTCTTGTTTTTTCTATGTCCCTTCTCAATGGTGGACCTCTACCAGCTCTGGATTCTGTATGGTGTGTTCTAGATCAACAGTACCTCAAATTCAAATGCCTTAACTTAGACTAATTGTCTTTCCTGATTCTCTTAACAACCAATATATAGTTGCTTTTCAATAATATTAGTTGAATAAAATATTTTTAAATGTTCAGGGAGGCTTTTACTAAATTACACTACAATAAGTCAGCAAATTCACAGGTCGTGATTTGTTTTTGGTGAATGTTGATTATATCCAGGGTCTTATCCTTGTAAAAGCTTCCCTTCCCATTAAGTTTAAGTCAGTTACTCTTAGTAATCTTTGACTTCAGTATAGCAAATGAAGTACAGACTGTGACATTTATGTCTCAGTGAGATTTTTTGTTTGTATATTTGTTTGCTTTGTTTTTAAAAAGAGAATCCTTTCTGAGAAATAAAAAAAAAATGAGTAGAAGTAGTTGATAGACTAGGAAACATTTTAATTTATTTTTATTTTGATAATAAAATTTGAATTTATAAAGAAAGCTTTAGCAAAATGCTTTAAGTTCATAAACCTATGGAAAATATTAAATTAGGGGATGGCTTTTGAATAAATGGCAGGGATAATAAAAAACAGACCAGCAAATTAGTTGTGTTCTAATATCATGTGGTTTTCATGAATCAAACTAGGGCTATATATGACAGGTATTTGAAGAGATCTGCTGATAAAAAAAAAGGTACATAAGATAGATGTATAACTAATGAGCCTAGAGAGTGCTTACATTTTAAGAGATCTCAATTACTACTTGTCCATTAAGGACACAGGTTCAGAGATGATAAGCTATTTGCTCAAGTGGAAAAGCTACTTAATAGCTTTGTGATTACAGTTGTTAAGACATGAATCCAAATATCTAATTTCAAAGTTGAAGAAATATCGTGATATCTAATGCTAAAAAATCTAAAATCTAAGAAAAAGTGAGACTTTTTTTTTTAAAGAAAGAGCTGATAATACATAACATGCACAAAAACAACAAGCCTCTTTAGCATTTTAGATATAAAATAAAGAAGCTGTGGCACAGACCCTTTAACCTAATAACATATATAAATATAATGTTCAGGTAAGTATTAAAACTTTTCAGGACCACTTTGAAAAACAGAAAAGTAACCTTGAATTTCAAGAAAGTGAGAAAAATACTAAATATACTC
Organism: Cheracebus regulus; assembly: GCA_963574635.1. Lineage (NCBI taxonomy): Eukaryota > Metazoa > Chordata > Mammalia > Primates > Pitheciidae > Cheracebus > Cheracebus regulus. Next base: position 5,824 of record CAUYQU010006587.1, read on the forward strand.
ACTTGCACAGCTATTTTTCAAGGCATATTGGCTCGATAAAAAAATTATGACCTTTTTCTGTGCCTTATTTTATTTTCCAGACCTAAAAATATTGCCAGTGCCTGAGGCGTAAGTCAGAGTGAACCTCTATTATCACTCCAGAGACTTGGCATTTTCCTCATTAGGCTCCATAGTATCTGACTGAGTGACCTTGTTTGGTGAGAAGACACAGATGGAGTCTGTCAGTAAATCTTGTTAATGTAACAAGTATTCCCACTGTTAGATGAGTGTTGCGCCTGATACTGGCATTTCTTCTCTTAGTAAACAACCCATATTCCCTTTCCAACATGGGTCTCTTCCTTCATGCCACCAGGTTTTTCAGCATTAGCTTGTTCTAAGGATTATCTAAAAGAATGTCTCTTGCTGTGAAGGTGAGATACTTTCTCTTTCTGAATAGCAAACTCTTGCTGGCTCTTGAAAAATGTAAAGATGACATTAAATGTTGAAAACATAAACCTAAGCCAAATACACTGTAACCGTGCTAAAAAGTCCTTTAGGTGTTTCTCCTAAAGTTAATAAAATTTATTATCAGGTAACCACTTCTCTCATATCCCATTTCTCCCTGTAATTCTGTTTTGTGATGTAAAAGAGCTTGAAGAAAGGGAACATTCTCAATTTGAGGAAGAAAGATTGAGTTTCAATGCATGTAAATATAAGTGTACAATGGCAGACAGCAGACTATCATAAACTTTGAAAAAGCCATTTAATTTCTAACAATTTCAATATCCTTATCTATAAAATTGGTAAATAATTACTAAAAAATAACCTTTCAGAGCTAGAAAGGGGATCAAATAAGATTGAGATTAGCTTATAAAACTATACTTATGTTTACTTATAAGTATAAAATATAAAACAAAAACAATCAGAAATGCACAGCCAGGAGCATACTTTACATCTTAGTGGATACTTAATATATACAAATTTTAATTTTAAATAAAATTAAAAAACTTTTGAAACTCAAAATCATAAGATATTAATCTTATGATTAATAAAATATAGAATATATTTTATTCTATAATTTCATAAAATCATAAAATATAGCAGACTATAATGATTTATAAACAATAATAATAACTGATTTTCAAAGGGCCTTAGTTATACTTTTATTAAAAATTGTTTGACTTTATGTTTTTATTTTAAATAACATATTATCAATCAAAACAAAAATAATGGTTTCATAACTTTTGAATGTTTCTAGTTCTTCATACTAAAACAAAAGCACTACACTAAGTAAGCAGTGAGGGTCATCAGGGGCTCTGTTTGTAGAAGAGCTTTGTAGGAAAAATAAGCTTTTCTTTGTTACTTATAATGCTTAGATACTGAGGTCAAAAGAAAAATTATAAACTCAGAATGTTCAAAACTGCTTGACCATATTATAGTAATATGACAGAAAATAACTCAAAGATTGTAATCAACTATGATAAGTGATGGAGCTATTTCCCAATATGCATAATATAAAATCTCAGAATTAGGAACATTAATTAGATTGCAATAGACTGGGGGTTTGATCTGGGCTTCTAGGAAGTTTATAATTATACTAAGGTTTAGAATTAGAGAAACATGTAGAAAATGCATGCCACTCAGTGTAATGGCATGACTAAGCTCTGAGCTATGAGAAAAATGAAAATATGTTCACAACCACAAGCTAGAGGCTAACAGAGATTATTTATAAATGTATTCTTAAAGTAAGGAGCGTAAGTTTTACCAGAAAGCAAGTAGACTTTAGCAGAGAAGACAGTATGTCTTTTAATTTAATCTCAAAAGAGAGTATGTCCAGCAAATAATATAATTATCATTGTACCGATCAAAACACAAATGTCCAACAAAACAAACTTTCTATTTAAGGTCAAATGGTGATCTATGCCATATATACAATGTAACCTGGCAGATTCAAAAATTGATTGATTTGTTTTAAAAGGTATAAATGAATGGAAAGATTTAGGCAATTATGAAAAGTAATACATGATAATGTGAGTAAAAAGGAGTGCTACACAAGAAGGGAGACACTTCCCTAATAGAGATGAAAGGTGCCCTGGATATTCTTCCCCGGGAAGAACCATAACTGATGAAAATAGAAATGGTTCTCTCTCTCTCTCTCTCTCTCTCTCTCTCTCTCTCTCTCTCTCTCACACACACACACACACACACACACACACACACCCCTCTAAAGTTTCTGGAACTTTTCCTAAGATTATTCATGAAAGAAAGAAATATTTATTCAGAAAAATCTACTAAATCTGGGTAAGAACAGTGAGAGTCTGTAAATTTGAGTCATATTCTATCACTTCACTAGCCCCAGGTGAGTGAAATAAAGGCTCTCCTCTAGGATGATGTGCCAAGAAGATGAGGCTCCCTCTCCTCCCATCTCCTAGTATAGGGTTTTTTTTTTCTTTAATTGGAAGATCAGACCAACAAAATACTTTATAACTAAACAGCTTCATGCTGTGGATGCACTATTGCAGGCAAGTGAAGCCCAGAAGTCAGGGCCTTCCTTCTTCCACCTAATCTGTTACTATGGTGCAAGATCCACAACAGAAAAGGCAGAAAAATGTTGGGCAATGGTCACTCTCACCCTAGCTAGCTCCATAGTCAGAGGGAGGCTTCATGTCAGGAGAGACAATTTGAGAAGACCACCACTCTTCCAGCAATCTGATTGTAAAGCAGGTTCCTATTGCCAGAGAAATGGAATACCCATCTTAAAAGCAATGGCAGACAGGTTATGTCCAGGGAGAGCTGCAAGATTTAAGAGCAGAGAACCCCATAACTTTCACTTTTTATTTGGAACAGAGCACAGGAAAGTAAAGCCAAAGAGTGAGACTATTGAAACAATGGTGATTATGATGATAATTAATTAAGAGGAAGCTCGAGGCTCCATGATAGCAGCATATACTAACTTCATATATATATATATGTATGTTTGTGTGCATATGTATTTTTTAATGTGTATGTGCATAAATGTGGGTGTGTATATATATACCCACACACTGATGTATGTAAAACATATATGTATAACCTAGATAAGCTAACTTTCATATATGCATATATGAAATTATTTATATGTATACATATAATTTGTGTATAAATACTACATATGTATATAAATTATACACAATATATGTATGTAAATTATACACAATATATGTATATAAATTATACAATATGTGTATATAAATTATATACAATATATGTATATAATTATATACAATATATGTATATATAAATTATATACATATAACATGTATTATGTATGTATAATTTTATATAAAATGTAGCATAATTTATATATAAATATAACATGTTATATATGTGTGTATATATATATAGGAAGATAGCAAGAGAGAGAGAAAGCATTGATGACACAAAAAAAGGGGAAGAGAGAATAGAGCTATATAGGATCAAAGTTTCTATAACTCACTGGAATAAGCTTGTATAAATCTAAAGTTAACTATGATAATTTAAGATGTACTTTGTAAGCCATAGAGCATCCTTTGAAAAATACATAAACTATATAATGAATAAAATCACTAAAAGTATTAATTTTTTACACTATAAAAAGTCTTCTTATGCAAAAGAATACAGTAAAATATAAACAGAGCAACAAAAATACATGAGACATCTAGAAATCAAAACTAAAATGGCATAAAGTCAGCCATATCAATAATACCATTAAATGCGAATGAGCTCAATAGTTTATTCAAAAGTCAGAGTAGAGTGAATAAAGTAACAGAACATTACCAATAGACTTATACTAAAATGTTGGGAAAAGATATATTATTATTATTTTATTTCTTATATTTTAAGTTCTGGGGTACATGTGTAGATCATGCAGGCTTGTTACATAGGTATACAGGTGCCATGATGGTGTTTTGCTGCATCCATGTCTCTGCCATCTACATTAGGTATTCCACCTAATGCTATCCCTCCGCATTCTCCCCACCCCCTGCTATTCCTTCCCTAGCCCCCCACCTCCAAGGCCCTGGTGTGTGATGTTCCTTTCCCTGTGTCTGTGTGTTCTCATTGTTCAATACCCACTTATGAGTGAGAACATGTGGTGTTTCATTTTCTGTTCTTGTGTCAGTGTGTTGAAAATGATGGTTTCCAGTTTCATCCATGACCCTGCAAAGGACATGAACTCATCCCCCTTTATGGCTGCATAGTATTCCATGGTGTATATGTGCCACATTTTCTTTATTCAATCTATCATTGATGGGCATTTGAGTTGGTTTCCCGTCATTGCTCTTGTGAACAGTGCTGCAATAAACATATGTGTGCATGTGTCTTTATAATAAACTGTTTTGTAATCCTTTGGGTATATACCCTATAATGGGATTGCTGGGTTAAATAGTATTTCTATTTCTAGATCCTTGAGGAATTGCCACACTGTCTTCCACAATGGTTGAATTAATTTACACTCCCATCAACAGTGTAAAAGCGTGCTTATTTCTCCAAATTCTCTCCAGCATCTGTTGTCTCCTGATTTTTTAATGATCGTCATTCTAACTGGTATGGGGTGGTATCTCAATGTGGTTTTGATTTTTGCATTTCTCTAATGATCAGTGATGAGGAGCATTTTTTCATATATTTGTTGGCTCCATAAATGTCTTATTTTGAAAGTGTCTGTTCATATTCCTTAACCACTTTTTGATGGGATTGTTTGTTTTTTCTTATAAATTTGTTCTCCATAGATTCTGGCTATTAGACCTTTGTCAGATGGGTAGATTGCAAAAAAGGTTTCCCATTCTGTTGGTTGCCGATTCACTCTATTGACGGTTTCTTTTGCTGTGCAGAAGCTGTTAAGTTTACTTACATCCCATTTGTCTATTTTGGCTTTTGTTGCCATTGCTTTTGGCGAAAAGATGTATTATGCAAATAGTAATGATAAAGGAACTGGAATTGTTATGTTAATATACGATTCAGACTTTCTAACAAACGTTATTATAACTAAAGAGAAATATTTTATAATGATATAAGCACAAATTATCAGAAAGATATAACAATTATAAACACATAGGCACCCAAGAATAGAACCCGAAGATTTATGAAGAATTGAAAGTCTCAAGGGAAAGACAATTTGACGGTTATAGGTATAGACTTCAGCTCTCCACTTTCCACAATATATAGAACAATAAAGCAGTAGTTTGGACAGAACATAGAAAATTTTACAGTAGTAGGAATCAGTTAGACCTAACAAATTTTCAAGGAACACTCCACCAATTAACAGTAGAATATATATTCTTCTCAACCACATACAATTTTCCATGACAGACCATACCCTTGTTGATAAGGCAAGTCTCCATAAATTTATGAGGATTGAGATAATACAAGTACATTATCTAACCACAATGGAATAAAATTAGAAATCTAAAACACAAGGCAAGTTGGGAAAATAATCCTCTTTAAAACAATACATTAATGAAGAAATCACATAAGGAAAATTTAAAAATATTTAGATATGTCTAAAAATAAACCAATATCATAACAATACATGTAGATTGCAGCTAAATCAACTGCCTGAAGACAAATTTATAGCTATAATCACCTATATTTTAAAAAAGAAGACATCTGAAATTAATATCCTCATCATTCACCATAGGACACAAGACAACAAAGAGTAAATTAAACCTGAAGCAAACAGACACAATAAATAAAAAGATTAGAACTAAAATTACTAAAATAATAGATAATAGTTTGACAATTTTTAAAATCGAAAAATTTCACAAAAAAATAGTTTTTGTGAAACGATTCATGAAATTAATAAATTCCCAGCTGGATTGACCAATTAAAAAAAAGAGAGAGAGAAGAGAATAACATGCTGTATTAAGAAATGCAAGAGGAGTTTACTTTGTTGATATTTAAAAAAAGATTATAAGAAAATAATATAAAAATCTTAATGCTAGAAAATTAGATAACTTTACGAGTTACATACATTTTTTTGAAAGCCACAATTTCCAAAACTCTGGCAATAATAGAAAAATTTTAATAGTTTTAGGAAATATGAAGAGATATAATTTATAATTTAAGTAATCTACACAAAGAAAAAACCCAGTCATTACTGATTTTAATGGTGCATTCTAACAAGTATTTAAACAATTAATACTAAGGTTTTACAAACTTGTCAAAAACTAGAAGATTAAAAATACTTTCCAACTTACTTGATGCCAGTGTTAATGTGATATGAAGATCAGACAAAGATAGCCCAAGAAAAGACAATTACAAACCAATATCTTCTTTAAATAAAAATTAGAAATCCTCAACAAAATAGTGGAAATGAACCCAGCTTATTTATAAAAAGAATTATTTACCATGACCAGGTGAGGTTTATTCTAGGAATGCAAGGTTGGTTTAACATTAGCATATCAATTATTATAATATACTATATTAATATAATAAAGAACAAAAAACACACAGTCATGTCAATAGACACATTAAAAAATATGTCATTCCTTTGTGATTAAAAATAATCTCTTAAAAAATTAAGAGAAGAAAAAATTAAAATAAAATAAAGGACTTCTTCCTCCAACATCTATTAAAAATTAACATCTAACTTAATGGTGAAACTGGACTGTATTCCCCTAAAATCAGAAACAAGGCAAGGATACTTTCCTTGCCATTTGTGATCAGTATTGTTCTGGAAGTTCTAGCCAGGGCAATTAGGTAAGAAAAGAAAATAAAAACAATCCATATTGCAAAGAAAACAGTAAAACTATAACTGTTTCCAGATAAAATATTATTGTATATAAAAACTTTTAAAATCCAAAAAAAATAACTACTAGTAAACAAATTCAGCAAATTTGAGGATAAAAGGTGAATACACAAAAATTACATTTCTATACACTTAAAAATAGAAATTTTGAAAATATACTTATAGAGAAATTTTACAGCAAAATGTTTAAATCTGTACACTTAAAACTATAAAATACTGTTAAAAACAACCAAAGGAGACACATATAAATTGAATATTCCATGTCCACAGATAAGAATATTTAATGTTGTTAAGGAAGGTATAATTCTCCAGATAATCTACAGATTTTACATAATTACTTCAAAGGATTGACAAGATGGTTTTAAAGTTTGCATGTAATTGGAAACTACAGAGATTAGCCAAAACAGTCTTAAAAGGAAGAACAAAGATGGATGACACACTTTGCAGTTTTGAAACTTACAATGTAACTGTGGTAAGCTAAGTAGTAAGCTACAGGAACACTCAAGTGCTGTTGACATGAATATAGATGAATGGATCCACGGGATAGAATTGCACAACTAAGAATAAACCCTTACATTTATAGTAAATGGATTTTTGATGAGTGCCTACATAATTCAATGTTAACAGAAGAACCTTTTTAAGAAAAAGTGATGAAACAAGTGGATATCTATGAACAAAAGATGAGTAACTGTTATATGTATATACGAATTCCTTTGGGGATGACTAAAGTAATCTAAAATTAGATGATGTTGATATTTCACAGCTCTGAATAGACTAGAAACTACTAAATTGTAAAATTTAAATGAGTAGATTTTATGGTATGTTAATTATATTTAAATACAATTATTTGTTTTTTTAAATGGAATGCCATACTCATCAATAGCTTTAAGGAATAGAGAAAATAAAAATTAACTAAGTTGGAGGAGGAAGACCTAAAAAAAAGTAAATATTTATTAAAACCAGAAAGATGACTAGGATTGAGTTAGCACTATAGAGAGATAAGGACATTCCAAGGAGTATATTATGTATTTGTAAAGGTTAACATAGAAATATTGTCTCTTTGAAATTTTTTATTCACAATTAACCTATAATCAACTGAAATTTTCAGTTTTGTAAGTATGTCTTTGAGAATTTATTTCAAGCTGCATCTACAAAGAAATTCAGGAGAATACACAAAAGGTATACACATGCATTCTAGTTAAGCAAACATCTTCTATATGCTCATCATATTTTTATATAAATCTGGCATTTAAACTGGGGCATTTGTGTACAAGCTCATTTCTTTTCTAGATGTCAAATTACATATATCTAATCTCTATCACTGATCATTTATACAAATAAAATGTTAATAAATTTAAAGAAATTGTCACATTTGTAAGTTATTACTTCCCCCTTTTATGTTAAGCCATTACTTATAATCCTAATATCCATATATAGCTGTAATGCTCTATTTAAACATTGTGTTATTTAATATTCACCGACTTTGCTATGTATGCTATACTAATTGATAAGATCACCATTTTCAGGGCAGCAAAGGAAAAGAAGCTTTACATAGTAAGTTTTGTTTAAATACAGTGATATACATAATTTAAAATCAAAATCATGCTCTGTGGATGGAAGAGACATTAGGAAGAGACATTCACTCATTAGGAAACTACTGACTCAAGAGACAGTTCAGTTCAGTCTATTGAAGCTCAATTTAATCAGCTTCAATTTTCAAAAATCCTAATATTAAGATCTAACTTTATTCTTGTACTTTCTACTTTATATCTGTTTTGTGAGAAGCAAGTATTAAGTTTATGTATTTCATCAATGAATATTTTTATCCACCTACTAATTCAAGGATTTGTGCCAAACTTTAGGGATACAGCTGCAAACCACAGCAGCAACACTTCCATAAGCGTTTACTTCATGACTTGCTTTTCTCAGCTTTACCTATTTTTTATAATTAATTTAAACTGTGAGAAAAATCAAAAAGAAGACAAACAAGGTGCTTTTAGAAGTATAACCGAGTCTGCGGAGTCAAATAAAGTATATAAATGGAAATTATATTTAATCCGAAATCTGATTAGTAGTTAAGAATGCCAAAGAGATTTTCAAAAGGGGAAGTTTCAAGGCAGAGGCATCAGCAGGTGAGAATAGTTTGAAATGGGAAGACACATACTTCTGGGAAATAACCAAATATGTAGTGTGAAGCCTAGAAAGCAAAAGAATTGCAGAAAACAATAAAAAAATTTTTAAAAAATATGAAACCAATAGCAAAGAAATAGCAATATAATATGGTAGACAAAATTTTTATATTAATAACTATATTAAATGCAAATATCCTAAATTTTAAATAAAAGCTGTAAGTTGCCATATCAGGGGACATCATGCAGTCTAAATTGAGAGAAGAGACTAAGGAAGGACTTCTAATTAGCTAAATAGAAGCATTTGGCACTCACCTCCTCCTCCACAACGAAGAACCAAACTAGATAACTACACTTAGAGTAGATCGCCTATGAGAGAATGTTAAAATTCAACAGAGAAACGACAAGAAGCATATAGGTCAAGGAAGGAGAGGAAAGTACGACAGGGATCAACTGAGAGCCAAATGAGGGAAAATGAAAGTGAGTGACCCCTGGTGGTCCACAGGCTCTCTGTGGACTCCTGTAATTCAAGCAGCAGGAGCACCCTTTAACTCATATGGGCTCTAAGACTAACTCCTTAGAGACATCATGACAGCACTGTTTGAAAGCTCATGCTGGGTTCCGCACACCCCTTGAGTTATAAGGAGATACAGCAAGGCACCACTTTGAAAGTCAATCCCCTACCAGACTACTGGGGTCCAATTGTCCCTGCATTTTCATATCTCTAGAGCCCCATTGATCTCTCTGTCCACTGCTGCCTTCATATCTGAGGTCTGTGTCCCATTAGCCACAGTATCTGGGGTGCTGTGAATTTAAAAGTGCCCTGAAAAAAGGTTACCCAACCTGGAACTGCCGCTTCGTGCTGAAGCACATGATCTCCAGCTTCCTGCAGCTGGAGATAGCAACCTTGCTATAGATAGCAACCTTGTTCTTCCCACCAGCAGGCAAACCAAACAGCTACTGCTGCCCCTACCTGAGCATTCTGCCCTACCCAACAAACACCATAGATCCATCTTAAGGAAAAGTCGTTCCCTGCAAATGCAAATTCAAAACTTGGAAGAAGTGGTTGTTAAACCAGATGTGCAGATATCAACATAATAACACAAGAAACATGAAAAAACAGCATGCCACCTCCAAAGAAACAGTTTTCTAGCAATGGATTTCAATGCAAAACAAATTTATGAAATTATAAAAAATACTTAAATATAAGATTAAAGGAGCTCAGTGGGATATAAGAGAACTCAGAAAAAAATGATACAGAGAAATAAAAAAGTCAATTCACAATATAAATGAGACATGTACCTCCCAAAAAAGATAAAAGGAAGAACTAAACAGAAATTCTGAAATGGAAAATGTCATTGAATTAAACACAAAACGTTTTTGTAAACTTCAACAATAGACTATATCAAGCAGAAGACATAATTTTATAGCACGAGGTAGGTTTTCTGCAATAACCCAGACAAAAATAAAAACAAAATATAAAAAAGAATAAACAAAGTGTATGTGACATATGGGACATCATAAAGTAATCCAATTTCAAATATTTGGTGGCCCAGAAGGCAAAGAGATAAATAATGGGGAATAAAATCTATTGCTATGGTTGGAATATGAATTGTTTGAACTCTTTAAGTCTTACATTGAAATTTGAATTCGAATATTAGAAGTGGTGTTTAATGGGAGGTATTTGGGTTATTGGGAGAGATCCCTAATGAATGGCTTGGTGCTGTCCTTGTGATAATGGGTGAGTTCTGATTGTTAAAAAGAGGCTGGAACTTTTCTCGCCTCTATTTTTCTTCCTCTTTTGCCATGTGATCTCTGCACATATCAGTTTCTCATCTCTTATCCACCATGAGGAGAAGCATTGTAAGGTCTTCACCACATGCAGATGCCAGTGTCATGCTTCTCGTACAGCCTGAAGAACTATAAGCCAAATAAACAATTTTATTTATTAATTAACTTCTCTCAGGCATTCCTTTATAGTAACAGAAAGTAAGACACCTATTTAATTAGACAATAGTTGAAAACTTTCCATATCTCCAAGAAATTTAGACACCCAGATAGGGTAAGCTCAAAGATCCCCAATAAATACAATTCAGAAACGTCTTTTCCATGTCACTTTATAGTCAAACTGTCAAAAGTCAAAGACAAATGAGAATTCTAAAACAGCAAGGGAAAAGTATATTGCCACTTAAAAAGGATGCTTATAACACTAATAGCAGATTCCTTAGTAGAAATTTTATAGGCTATGAGAGAATGAAATGATATACGTAAAGTGCAGAAAGAAAAAAGTGCAGTGAAAGAGTACTATATCCAGAAAAAATATGCTTTGTAAATGAATGAGAATAAAGACTTTCTCAGACAACCAAAAGCGAAGAGCATTTATCACCACTTGGACAAACCTACAAGAAATTCTTAAGGGAATTTTACTCATGGAAGCAAATTGACAATATTTACCAGAGGAAAATGCAGGAAAGTGTAAGATACATTGGTAGAAAACGTTACCACTACAGAAAACCACAATAATAAACAACGAAGGAGAAAGAAAGCAGTAAATGATATATATACCAAAGAAGGAGAAATCAATGAATAAAATGACGGAAATAAGCCCTAAAATGTCGATATCATTGACTATAAATGGAATAAACTTTCTACTTAAAAGATGTAGATTGGTTGGATTAAGAAAAAAATGACCCAACTGCAAGCTTACTACGAGAGTCATCTCACCTCTAAAGACACATAGACTGAAAGTAAAGAAATGAAAAAATACATTTCATGCAGATGAAAACCAAATATGAGCCAGAGTACTTATATCAAACAAAACAGACATTAGGCCAGAAAGAGTAAAACAAGATAAAGAAGGTCATTATATAATGATTAAAGAATCAATTATGCAAGAGAATATAACAATTCTGAATATATATGCACCTTACACTAGAGCACTCAGATACATAAAACAAATATCATTAAATCTAAAGAGACTTCAACACAATAATACTTATAGTAGGTCCTCGCTGATTTAATAAATATTGTCTGAATTTTTCTATGTGATGAACAATACTAATATTATTCTGAAAATGAATATTTGCGATAATTGTATGTTACATTTTTTTAACATTCTTGTTTTATGTTATAATATTAGATAAGATCTCTTCTTTTACTTCATTCAACAACAAAACCACAAATCACTGTGTGATGATTTATTAAGGTATCCAGGTATACTAGATATAAAATATTTGCTATTTGCCTCAATGGTTATGGTGTTTTGTGCCCTATTATTTATAAATCATGGCTTTTTAATGAATGCAGGTGAATAATTAAGATAAAGAATATTTGGCCAAAAAACCCTAATGTAAGTTTGGGGATAACTCTGTGCAATCAGATATCCACTGTTAAAACCAGGAGCATCTATGGGAGTCCTCTGTCACACTAAACATAAAACACATTTAGGGTTAACTACTACCTGTGTGACACTATCTTGGTGGATCCAGTATTGTTAGGTCCAAAAGATATATCCCTATTCGATCATGTTACAAATATCCAGTGACAGCAACATGTTTATTGAATACACAAATACTGGCTGTGATGCTCTAAAATAATCTTAAATGATGCTGGCATAGCTCAATGACTCCTAAGCCAGGAAAAACTCACCTTTAACAGAGAAATACATGTAGACAAAGAAGACTTACTAGTATGAAATGGCAACTTAGAAAAAATGTTATTTCAGGAAAAATGGAAAGGATGGCAAGTTGCTTGGATGGATAACTTATGAAAAAATAGATGCAATAAGTTAAATAGATAATTAAGTAACAAGCTAGTAAACTAAGATGGGAGACAGCATGAACATTTTATCCAAGAGGAGTTAATAAGCATGCTCTTCTAGATAAGTCAGGAGTAGATCAAAGGAAATGGCCTGAGATCTTGGCAGCTGAAACGTAAGGAATAACTCTATAGGAGACCTGTGGCCTCTCCAGTCTGTGTGAATTTATACGTGGAAAATACAATTTACTAGTTGATGAATGATGGTTATGACTTAAACAAAAATCACATTGGGATACTGTTTCACTGCTATTTTGTAGTTTGGGGCAGGATATTTGTCAGTGCCCACAAGAAACTTGAAGTTCAGAATTAACGGAGTCTTTACTGTTGATTTATAATAATATATGCTGTACATCAAGGGTGGCTTTATTGGAAAGGATTTGAGAAATACTACTCAATTTAAGCTTTTAATTTTACAATAATATTTTAGTTAACTGTTATTTGATGTAATACTGGTGTAATTGGTTAGCTTAAGCCAATTGTAACAAAACCTGTGGTAGTGCTGATACTGATAATCCAATGAACTGGGACCTTGTATCAATACTGCTACAGATGTTCTTGCAAAGTAGTTAATTTGCCAGAAGAACTAGATTTAATTAATAATTGGCTACTTGTTACATTAAATCAAACTACTGGCACTCATCTTCGGTTCGGGTATGGCACTTGAAGAAAGTAAAATAATTTCTTGATCTTTTATGTGATGAACAAGACTGTGGTTGTTTATTTGGTAGATCAAAACATTTCTCTAAATCACTAATGATAACTCATTGGATAACATAAATAATTGGAATCCTTTTATTTGTCCTTCTTCTTTTTATTTGTCCTTCTTTTTCTGCCTTATGCATCATATAACCAATGCGAAATTAGAAATTAATATGAATGATTTGCAAATAAGATTTGGCTGGGTGTCAGAAGACAGAGTGGAATGCATAAGTAAAATATTAATCACAAAATTTTGTTTGTGAAGTTCATTACATCAATGCATGTAGTTCTAGCTTACTTATTTTCTTACCTTTTATTCTTTTACTACGTGTATCTATTGCAACTGGTGTTCATCCATTATTGTGTTGATATATGCAGAGACCAATTTTGTTTATTTCTTTGAGTTAGGTTAACATAATGATTTCTGAATCCAAAGAATAGGAGTCTGTTATTTAGTAGCTAAATAATTTGGAGTAAATGAATGAATCTTCTTTTACTTAAAATGTCTCAGGCCAGGCACGGTGACTCAAGCCTGTAATTCTAGCACTATGGGAGGCCAAGGTGGGCAGATCACGAGGTCAGGAGATCAAGTCCATCCTGACTGACATCGTGAAACCCCATCTCTACTAAAAATACAAAAATGAGATGGGTGTGGTGGCGTGTGCCTGTAATCCTAGCTACTCGGGAGGCCGAGGCAGGAGAATCGCTTGAACTCGGGATGCAGAGATTGCAGTGAGCTGAGTTTGGGTCACAGTATTCCAGCCTGGTGACAGAGCGAGACTCCGTCTCAAAAAAAAAAACAAAAAACAAAAAAAAAAACAAAGTCTCAATTGGTTAAAAAACAAAAATTACGTATGTATATATATACGTATTATGCCACCCAAGATTTCACTGAAGATTCTATGAATTCACATAACACAAAAAAGGGACCCTTGGTATTTTATCAGTGCTCAATAAATCATAGATATTATTATTAACACTTAAGACAGTGGTGTTATGCACTCTTTTATACATGGATGTTATACACTTTTTTGTACATATGTCCTAGTATTTCTAGCATATGTACATAAAAATAAGACTTGCTTGATCGTAATATATATGCATGCATTATTTTCTCAGAACCTTTTTTTCCTCTTTTTAAAGTGCTTGTCCCCATTTTTATTCCCAACAGTAAAAACATATAAGGCAGATGTTTTCTTCATTAAGACTTGATAACTCTGTTTTCTATAGGAATAGTTTTTGTTTTATTAATTTAGTTAAGAAACCTTTACTGAATACTTGCTTTATACTATGCAGTAGCCAGTGGACATACAAGATGCAGAGGGTACCATATCTGCTCTAAGGAGCTCAGGGTAAAAGGAGTACAGGGGGAATATAGGCACATAACATATACTTTATGCTGCAATGTGTGATTATGGGTTATAATAGAGGTATGCACAGTCTTGTTATATTCCTCAATCTTCTTGCTAAATGTTACATGGAATGGTCAGTTTTAATGATAGTTCTGCATTCATAGGAATTATAATAATAAAACATCTATTTGTTTTCTTAGTTTTTAGATTAGTTTTTCACTGTATTAAATAATGCTTTGAATAATATTTCCCCACATAAAACTTGTATTATTTTTGAATACATTTGCTCATTTATACATTTAATTAAAATATATTTACTAAGTTTTGAATACAATGTAGGTCCTGTGTTGGGAGCTCTGAATTCTGTACTGAGAAGAAGTACAAATTTGATAAAGGATGGAAAGACAATGCATTAATAGAGAATACATAACCTTATATTTTTTGAAATATTTATGTTATAAACTTCACCAGTTAATATCAATTAACATATCACATTAAGCCTGATTTTGGCTCTTTAGCTATATATAAAAGTTATATTTGAGGAAGTCTGTGTTGTCACAGGTATGCTATTTTCCCATGACCATGAATAAATTGCAGTTGGTGTAAGTGATGAAAATTTTCATCAAAGGAATCCTTTGAATGACAGGTCTAATAACACTTTGTCCCTCGTCCCCTCCCTAAATATCTTCTTATAAACATATTTTGATACTAGAAAAGAGTTAGATTTTGCATTAAGCTTTAGGTAGTTCTCTCAACCAGAACACTAGACTCTTCTGGGAGCTGGAAATTGAGAAGTCAATTTTAAGTAAGTGGAAATCAATTTGACAGGGAAAGAAAAATACAAATGAATTCATCTGAAATATTCTAGACCAAAAAAACTATTCCAATTAAAATATTTTTATTAGACTTGTTTTACCACTGTAAAATATATTCTACTTTTTATAAAATATTAAAATTATCTTTAAAATGTGTAGATATTCTATTTCTTAGGATAAACAACATGCAGGAGATGATATATACTACAGCTCTCTCAATAAATGGAAAACTGAAATGTCTATCCAGATTTCCATTCTGTTGTAAGTTACTCTGGTAGAAGACTTTCTAATTTTATAGCTGAGTAACATTTTCAATTCATTCCTAGTTTTAGCAGAAGAATCTTCAGTTTGGATTTTGAGTTTGTCTTTTGGTTTAACCAGGAGTAGCAGTTATCGTATAGAAATATTGTATTATAGAACAAGTTCACTGGATGGAAAAGATTTAAATATTCTTTGAAATATAGAAACTCAATACTATATATTTTATTCATTTAATAAGTAGAAATGTTTGAATAGCTTGATGTTCATTTGTAAGGGCTTTTAAAATCCCATTTATTGAAATGGCTGTTAAACTAGGATTTCACTTTTCTAAATCACCATCTATTCTGCTTATAAAGACAATATCCTAAACATGTACCAAACTGAATTCTGTATACATAGTGCCAATTTTTGTGATGATAGTTTATATCTGATTTTTTTTTTGAGATAGAATCTCACTCTGTCACCCAGGCTGGGGTGCAGTGGTGTGATCTCGGTTCACTGTCACCACCGTCTACCTCCTGCCTCAGTCTCCTGAGTTGCTTGGATTACAGACATTTGACATCACATCTGGCTAATTTTTGTATTTTTGTAGAGACAAGGTTTCACCATGTTGGCCAGGCTGGCCTTGAACTCCTGACCTCAGGTGATCCATCCACCTAAGCCTCCCAAAGTGCTGGGATTACAGGCATGAGCCACCACGGCTGGCCCTATACTTCTGATTTCAAGAGCACCAACAGCATAATACTTATTCAATGTCCCAAATCACTTACTCTGTTTTCAATATACCAGGTCCTTCTGCTTTTAATTCTGCCTATAGACTATTATTCATCCCTAAGCCATGTAGTGTCTCTATGAAAAAGAACATGTAGTTTTGTTACCTGTGTTTTTTTTTTTTGTATAATTTTTATAACAATGTCATGGGACCTAGGCCTTGATTAAATGTTTCTCTGTCTCTAAACTCAAGGCCTTGACAAATAAGAGGTCAATGATTTTTCAAAGATATCTCTTTTCCTGAATGAAATACTCCCAAAAGTGAATTGTATTCATGAGTTGTTCAAGTAAACTGGAAAACTAAATTGTTTACTGCTAGCCATTTGATCGTGTGTTTTAAATTCATTCCTAGATTATTTTTCTAACTTATACTTAATAATAATAATGGGAGCTAACATTTACTGAGTGTTTACTACATCCCAGTAAGTATTCCAAGTATTTATATGTGTCAAAGTATTAATCTTGAATTGCCCCTATTTCATGTGAGGAAATTAAAATACAGAAAGAAAACTTATACAAATTTGCCAGTAAGGGCAGTAGCCAGGATAAAGACCTGGGTAATCAGCCTCCAGTAGGCACAATCTTAACCATGCTGCTATATTCCAAAGGTTCTGTGTCCTAAGAATCATATCCTGGTTGTTCTGTTCCCTCCCTTATGTACTCACTAAACTAAACAAAGGTTATTATACACTCTTCCACATTTATATTTGAGTGGATGTAGTGTTGCATCTTGTTTATAAAGATTTTCATAAGAAATATATTGCTGAGTATTGGCACATGCCAGTGGAGTAAAAGAATAATGCAAAATGACTGAAGGATGTTTAGAAAATGACAAATTCATTAATTTTAATGTAAATGAAAGATCTGATAGAATTTGAAAACATATTGTGTAGCAGGCAGAAAAATGCAAAACAAAATGTAGGAAAATATTTTAATAGGACAAAATCCACAAACAAAAAAAGTTAGTATGCACACACATGCACATTTATATTTAAGTGGATGTGAGTGTTGTGTACATGTGCATATGTGTGCATAATTTTGACCATTAAATTAACTCTAATGTCAGCAATTAGTTTTTCAATTGCTTATTTTGAGACATTCATTAAAAAAATATTAAAATTTCAGAAAAAGTAATTATATGCAAAAAACTTGTTGAATGTCTCAAACAGGTCATTTTTATGTACATGTTATTAAAAGGATAATATAGACAGATTTATCTTTTAATGATACATTCATTTTTGTGGTAAATACTTAGATTATTAATTATCAATAGAACTAGATAATCATTATGCTCTACAGAAAGAATAAAAATGGTGGATTCCTGTAACACTTTTATAAAGAAAAATGAGATATGCTTACTTCATGGACAATAAGAATGTCAATTTCTAAAAATTCCATAAGCTTATATTTACTAAACTTCTTATTCTCTTTTTTGTCTTAGGACATATAGTCTAAGCTTGTTATCACTTGCCTCTATTTCCCTGAATCTACTCTTCACTCTTTTTATGGTGACTTATAACTTGTTCCTATAAAATCTTATATGTCCAATAACATGCTGTAAGCCAAATCCAAAAGCTATTTAGAGATTTTCATTCTCGAAGATAGGTCTGTTACAGTGCTTATATGATGACAGAACAATTCTCACATACATGAAGCTCTGTGATTACAAAGAAGCGGTGGTAGGAGCAGAGCAGGTGAAAAGATTGCATGCTCTAGAGACCCTCAGCAGCGACAGGTCAACTCCCTGAGCAAGTCACTATCTTAGTCTTTTTTCAAATGTCAGTATTTCCTCTGATCTTCTAAATCATTATATTCACCATAATCAAACCTGAGTCTCTGAAATGCTGAACCAGATGCACTATACTTTTAATGTGACATTGGGAAAATGCCTCTGTAAATTTTTAAACTTTGATTTATACATATTTTTATTTGTCCCAGTAAAATCTTTCTTATCCATGGGATGAGATTATGCCTAGATTATCTTTATCTTAATAATTGTATTATTCTAAGTAAATTCCTAATGTTTTAAAAAATTATGAAATCAAATGAAAATTAAGTTATGCTAATAGAAACAAACATATTGCAATAGTACATTAAGTTTGCAAAAGTAACCAATAAAAATTAACTCAAATGATGACAGATATATCTATATTTGGAGGAGAGGATTCTGGTCTCCTGTAGGAGGTCATTACTCAATTATCAAAATAAGGATTATGTGAATGTCAAAGTAAACTTTCACAGAATGAGTAAACATGCAATAAAAACTTTACTCAAGAATATTGTGTTAGGGGAGAGATACTGAACACAACTCTGCTGGAATAAAAGGTGGGCTATTTTAACAGTGAGGTGAGCTAATTAAAAATTAATGAATGATCTTAGAGGGCTGGATGGTCAATATGATTAGGCCATGTATCTGTTTGCTAATCATTGCTTATTAAAGTGATGCTCTCCCCATCTGGCAGAGACTGAAGTAAAGTAGCACTATCTTTTTTGATTAATATATTTCAAAAGAGTGGCTCCTAAGTTGCTGAGAAAAACATTCGTGGGTTGTAAAACTAGAAAGAGACTTGGAGAAGATTTATATCTGGAAGCTGCAGAGAAAGAATTCAGAATTGGAAGTTTTCTAAAGTAAAAGCTCTGAGAAAATAGAGATTGAAGCCTAAATTCGGGAAGAAAACTGTTTAAAGTTTAGTCAGCTGAGGGGAACCTTAAAGCCCTCCTTGGTTACGGCTTATGACAAATTTGATAAAACCAAAAATTGAAAAACAACCATTAATTGAAAAGTATAGATAGTTAAAATAAGAACTAAAATATTTTAAAAGTAGTTCATTTTGCAGTGGA
This sequence comes from Cheracebus regulus, assembly GCA_963574635.1. Lineage (NCBI taxonomy): Eukaryota > Metazoa > Chordata > Mammalia > Primates > Pitheciidae > Cheracebus > Cheracebus regulus. The sequence continues at coordinate 25,253 of CAUYQU010006587.1, forward strand.
TGACTGAGTGAGGAGAAGTAGGACTGGTCTAGCAGGGAATTGTTGCTTTGTACATCAAACCTTTCTTTATTGGTTATTTATTTATATTTATATGTTACTTTGATACAATTTATATGCATACATACTTATGTACATACACATACACATATATATGTGTGTGTATATATATATATATTTAGTGTTCAGTCAAAATTGTTACTCCTTTTTGGTCTCAGAATTATGAGACTAATTCTTTTTAGCATAGATTTGCCTTATTATTTTTTATGGATTTCATTTTTATTAACTGCTACCCCTTATTCAGTGTCATTTTCCATTTGTTTATTACCAACTTCCTTATATGTCATGAATTTTGATGAAAATGGTATACTGAGACTTATATACATTTATCTTATGTAGGTATAGGGAAGGCTTAAATTGACTTTGACATATTTTCTCAGGTAACAGATAGAATATAATAAAAATTGATTGGATTTCATTTTGTAAATATCACCAAGTTTTTGAGAGATTGATGAAGCACAAATAAGCAAAAGCCAATCAAAACTTGCTTTGAAACCATCCATCAATAAATATTCTAATATTCCATATATTTATATGTAAATATTTCATTTTTTAATCATTTTATTACAAATAATAGGAAGAATTCTAGAATTAAACACACTTCAATTAAATTTTCTTCTGGCATGGATAGAACTGTGAATATTTATCAGCCATTATATTGTGCCTGTTAGGTGGCATGATATAAAACAATTGTTCTAATGGGTTCAGAGCAATTTTCAATAAAACAATTGAGAAAAAAACATATTTCCTCTGCTCCTTATAGTTGTGCAGATATTCAATATCTACCCCTTGAGTTATTCTCACACAGCAATTTTTTATGAAAGCATTAATTGACTATGACACTAAAAATATACCAAGAAATCATAGACCTCATAGTAGAGAAAATATTATTTTTCTAATAAGTTAATATAGCATAGTTTTTAGCTATTTTATATATATATCTAAATTTTATTTTTCTAATAAGTTAATATAGCATGGTTTTTAGCTATTTTATATATATCTATATTTTATATATATCTATATTTTATATATATCTATATATATCTCTGAGATATATATAGATACATATAAAACATATATATATATATATACTCTCAGAAACAGTGGTGACAGAAAAGGTATTAATAATGAAATTGAAGATAACCTATTTGAATGACCTAGTGAAGAAAATTTTTACCCAAAGCAAAAACTAGGTGAATTCCACTAAAGTCTAATTATAAAATGACTATTTTTAAAACCTGTCAAAGTATATACACATTAAAATAAATATATTTTTAGAAATATTTTAGGAACAAAACAATCTTCTCATTGAATACCAAATTTATACAATGGAAGGAGTGGCTAAGCTGTCATTAAGAAGTGTCATTAGGTAAATCACATAACATCTTCAGTATTTTAATAGAAAGATCAAGAAAACTAATATATGCTAACAGCAAATATATTTTAATGTAAATATATCCATTATCTTCTCAACGCAATGAATTTCTAGTAACTATTGTCTAAGGATAATCACCGTCAAGGGAATTGAGCCTACACTTGTATTTATTTCTTCCAAAAATCACAATAATTGAATAATCTAGAAAATGTATGAAAATGGAAGTATGTTTATGCCACAGCAGAGCCTGAGGTGCTATGCTAGATAGCAAATATTACATGTATCTGGTGAGATTATATAAGGTGTATATAGCCTATGAGTAATAGAAAGAAAACACTTAGGACTTCCGAATCAAAGGCCTGCATTACACTCCACATTGAAATAGCTTTATCTGAAAAATTATTCTGCATCTCTCTTGATAAAGATAATAACAATTAGCAACTGTTGTGCAATGTAGTACTTGAATCCTTAACAAATATTATTTGAAACTATTTAAACAATGTGGAGAATACAAAGCTTAAAGTCCCTAGGCTTAAAATACACACACACACACACACGCACACGCACACACACACACATATATATTAAAATTTTAATATACATATTTACAAATATATATAAATTAAATATATATGTGTGTGTGTGCGTGTGCGTGTGTGTGTGTATGTGTATTTTAAGCCTAGGGACTTTGTTACATATGTGTGTGTGTATATAAATATATTTGTGTGTGTGTGCGTGTGTGTGTGTGTATATATATATAGAGAGAGAGAGAGAAACAGAGTCTTGCTCTGTCACCTAGGCTGGAGCACAGGAACATGATCTTGGCTCACCGCAACCTCCACTTCCTGAGTTCAAGTGATTCTTCTGCCTCAGCCTCCTGAGTAGGTGGGATTACAGGTGCACGCCATTAGGCCCAGCTAATTGCTGTATTGTAGTAGAGATGGGGTTTCACCATGTTGGTCAGGCTGGTCTCAAACTCCTGACCTCATGAGCTGCCTGCCTCGGTCTCCCGAAGTGCTGGGATTACAGGTGTGAGCCACCATACCCAGTGCTTAAAATCATTTTTAACTGAAAAGACATACAATCATTAAAAATTAAATAATATAACATGGAATGGGTGATTACATGTCAAAAATGTTCTAGGTTTTAAGTCCACAAAACCTAATGAAGAAGAAGGTCCACTTTTATTTTATCTTTGTAAGTTTATCTAACATAGCCAAAAATAATAAATATATTTTCTGATATCAGTGTGTGTGTGTGTGTGAGTGTGTGTGTGTGTGTGTATACACATATATGCACACGTTCCTTTATAATCCACCAAACCATTGTGACCTAAAATTAGAAGACATTTATTGAGCTATTGTAAAATCCAAACTAAAATTTCCAGCTAAACATAAGTTAACACATATATACATACATAAACAGGCATATGTATGTGCATATATATGAATACATCACATATTTTATTTTATATATGTAATGTATATGTAACTTATTTCTCTACCAATTAGATTAATACATTCTTTTTTTTAATTGCATTTTGGTGCTATTTTCTACTTAAAATCCTGTGCATGTTATTTTCATGATTTTTAAATCTAATCATTATTGTACTAAAATACATGTCTTAGCCAACTCAGGCTGCCATAACAAAATACCATAGACTGAATAAGTTAAACAACTGTAATATATTTTTCATAGTTTCAGAGGCTGGAGAATCCAAGATCAAGGTGCCAGTATGGTTGAGTTTTGATGAGGGCTCCCTTCCTGGCTTGCAGATGGCCACCTTCTGGCTATGTACTCACCTGGCACTTCTTTGTATATATGAACAGTGAGAGAAACAAAATCTCTAGTATACCTTCTTCTTTTTATAAATTGATCATTGTCATTGTACTTATTTATTGGGTATAATTTGATGTTTTGATACATATATAAAATATAATCATCTAATAAGTGTGGTTAGTAATCCTTCACCTCATGCATTTATCATTTCTTTCTGGGGATATTCTTTCAACTATTTATAATAATCACTATTTTAATGTTAGCTACAGTCATCCTAGATGAATAAATTTTTAAAGTCATGTTTGTCTTAACTTATGTTTCTTTGGAAATTTTAATTTATGTTTCACAGTGTAAGGGATCAATAACTGTCTTCTAATTTTAGGTCACAATGCTTCAGTGGATTATGAAGAAACATGGTGATTTTAGGCAGCTGCCAAAAGGAGTCAGTTCCTTATATGCCAATGTATCCTACCTACTAATTTTTCTTTTGCAGAATATACTGTGGTCTATGTGTGATCCACAGTTTTTTAGGTCAAGAAACTTAAAATATGCTAAATAGATAAGGTGTGTTTCTGTGTATGTGTGTGTCTGTACATGTGTGTGGTATGTGTCCCTTTCAGTGGTATATATAAAATACTCAACACAGATGTTATTAACTCTCCCCATCTCTAGACCACAAAGTTATTTTCAGAAATATCCTATAATAATTATAATATTCATCATTTTAAAAAGCATTATTTAAAAAGAATATAGTTCACTTTTAAAATTGTGATTTAGTATTCATGTACAGATTAAAATTTCCACATACCAAGAAACTAACTTTACAGTTGATGCTCTATTTCAACAGTCTCAAATTTTAAATGCAAAAACTTCAAGTAACCACATACTATGACAGCATTTTAGTAACTCATGTTCTGTTGCTTCATATTTATAATCAATCCCATTATTATTTATTCTGAAATGTCTGAACTTTAGGAATTTAAAGAGGCACAGGGACTTGGACACCATATGCTTACAAATTCTCAACCACTTTAAATTTAATCTCAAAGCACATGTATTTTGCTGACTTTGTATGTGTTGTGGTAAACTGTATACTTGAGAGTTCTTATAATTAAGTTTTATGTAGAATGAATCATATATGGAATGACATCATGAAATGTACCAATTTGGCATTGTGTATGTATTCACAAAAAATAACAGCAGCCTCAAAGATTGTTTAGAATTTGGAAAAATGAAATATATTTTAGAGAAGTATTCTATGACTAACATTGTTTAGAATTCCTGACCCATAATCATAATAAAATGATAATAAAATGTAGTCCATCTTTTGAAGAGTTTATCATGATTTAAAAATATATGGACTATATAACTCATTTTTTTTTCCCTCTGGACACAATGCTTACACCCAATCAAATTATTTTGATTGAGGATTTATAGACGTTCTCCTGGTCAAAAAGCCTGCTAGGTTGTATAAATTGGTGCAAGATTGAATAAATCAAATTGTTCAGACCTGCCACCCTGTGGTGCCTAACCCCTATACCCTCCTTAGTAAGATACCATATGAACACAAGTGGTTCTGTGTGGTGGATCTAAAAGAGGTATTCTGAGCATATCTCCTAGACTTCAGGAGTAGGAGTCTCTTTGGCTTTGAAGGGAAAAATCTTAAAACTAGGATTTTATAAATGGGACCTTATAACAACAGTACCGCTGGACTGTGCTGCCACAAGCCTTCACAGAAGCCCCGAACTTATTTGATCAAATCTTAAAAAAAGTACTAGAGGAATTCCAATCTTCCAGGGAAACCCAGTTGTTACAATATGTAGATGATATTTTAATTTCTGGGAAGAGGAGAGCCAAGATATCAGAAACCACCATAAGCTTGCTTATTTTCCTAGGTGAAAGAGGATTGTGAGCTCTAAGAACAAATTGCAGATTGTAGAAAAAGAAGTTAAATATTTAGGACACTTTATTAGTGAAGGGAAGCAGAGAATAAATCTAGAGAGAATATTGGAACTATTGGGACTGCCTTTCCTAAATAAAACAAAGAAAGAACTCCAAAAATTTTTAGGTTTAACTGGTTACTGGACGTTATGGATTGACTTATATGCTCAAAAGACAAAGATTATATATCTCAAGTTACTATAAGAGGAACCTGATCCGTTACAATGGTCCCCAGAGGAAATTCAGGCAGTGAATTTCCTGCTAAAGCAGACTGTTTATAGCCGTGGCCCTGGCCCTCCAATCTTTAGAGAAACCATTCCATCTATTTCTAACAGAAGGCCAGGGTGTGGTCCTTGAGGTCCTCACTCAAACCTGAGAAGGGAAGAAGCAACCTGTTGCTTTTGTCTCCAAGCTTCTTGATCCTGTATCTCAGCGGTGGCCCAAATGTATGCAAGCAGTAGCTGCCACAACCCTGCTTGTAGAGGAGAGTTGAAAGCTAACCTTTGGTGGGGCCCTAATAGTTAGCACCCCACACCAGATCAGAAAAATATTAAATAAAGAAGCCAAAAGATGGTTAATGGATTCTCAGGTTCTAAAATATTAAGCCATATTACTAGAAAAAGATGATTTCATTATAACAACAAATACTTGCCTGAATCCAGCCTATTTTTCTATGGAAAAGAGAAGAGAACAAAGAGCCATCAGACCATAACTGCTAGGACATCATAGAATACCAAACCAAAATTAGGCCAACTTAGGAAAGCTCCTCAGCATGATAGGATAAGGCTGTTTGTAGAGGGGCCATCCTGAGTGATACATGGCAAGAGGCATAATGGTTATGCTGTCATTGATGTAAATAAACAACACATATGTGAGAAAGTTAGATTACCTAATGGCTGGTCAGCCCAAGCCTGTGAATTGTATGCTCTCAACCAGGCCATAAAACTCCCTGAAGGCCAGGAAAGTACCATATATACTGATTATAAATATGCCTATGAAGTTGTACATACTTCTGAGAAAATTGGAACAGAGCAGAGCCTAATAAATGGCAGTGGAAATGAATTGGTACATGGGAAACTGGTCAAACAGTTTTTAGAAAGCCTCCTATTTCCATCAGAGGTAGCCTAGTTCATGTAAATGATCATAAGAAAGGGAACACTATAGAAGCTACAGAAAACAGGCTTGCAGATGAAGCTGCTAAGCAAATCTCCCTGGAGGAAGAAATTAGACTATTTAGCCTGATTCCAGGCATCTCTAAGGTAGTATTAAGGCCCCAGTTTACCAGCGAGGAGAAGGAAGAATTAGACAGGATAGGGGTCACTCAGACTAAAGATGGGAAATGAGTATTTTCTAATGGGAGACAAAGCATAAATAAACCCCTGATGAGAGAACTCATTTCTGTATTACACATAGGAAGTCACTGGGGATCCCAGGCTTTGTGTGATGCAATGCTTAGGAATTATGGTTGTATATGGATTTATACCCTTACTAAACAACCATGTGGAAGATGTGTAACTTGTCAAATAATAAAGAAAAAGGTGATTAGAAAACAGGCCACAGGAGGAAGACCTCCCAGACTAAGACAATTTCAAAGTATTCAAGCAGGTTTCATAGAAATGCACAAAGTAGGAAGAATAAAGTATTTACTGGTGATTGCAGATCACCTTTCTGACTGGGTGGAAGCCTTTCCCCTTCCAACATCCACCATCAAAAATGTGGTCAAAATAATGTTAAAACAGAGTATACCTAGATTTGGCCTTGTGGAAAACACTGATTCAGACAATGAGAGCCACTTTATCTCAAGGGTGTTAAAGGGAATTATGGAAGATTTACAAATTACATGTGATTATCACACCCCTTCATATCCCTCTTCCTCTGGAAAGGTGGAAAGAATGAATCAATCTCTCAAAAACTGTATCATCAAACTAATCTTAGAAACTAAAATGCCTTGGGCCAAATGTCTATCAATAGCACTCCTTTGGATTAGCACAACCCCAAGAAAAGATTTGGGATTGTCCCCCTGTAAGTTATTACATGGATTCTCACATTTTGGCAGAGCTACAAACCTCGCTACTATTACAACCAAGGATCAATTATTAATAAATTATATACTGGCCATGTCCTCCACCCTATCATTCATTAATTAAAAGGACTTCTGACTCAAAAGTCTGCCTCTTGAGTCTGTAGTACACCACTTCCAGCCTGGTGATTTGGTGCTGATTAATACTCGGAAAGAAGATGAGCTTCACTTAAGCTAGGAAGGTCCCTATCAAATGCTCCTGACCACTGAGATGGCCATCTGAATAGCTGAACATGGATGGATTCAGTATACTTGAGTCAAGGGACTGATAAAAGAGACCCTGGAAGAGAGGGAAAAAGACCAGTGGAAAGTACATGGGTCACCTGAGGAACTCTTAAAGTTAACTCTGAGAAAATCCTTAAAAGAAAACATGGGCTGGTCCCATTTATGGAAGTTAATATGGCTTGAATGGCCCACTATACAAAGATCAGAAAGTCAAAATGGAAACTGGCAGGGGACTCCTCCCTACCCAAGATGCTAGCACCTCAGATTATAAGATTTGATGCCTGCCAGGTCCGACCTTGTGGGAATTTGGAAAATCAGAGACAGCTCTCACAGGTAGATAAATATCTTTGCCCTAAACGAGATGCACCCTGCCCTAGCTGAGATGATGTATGATAGACTACCCAATTTCAAGGTTGGACAGTAAACATGGTGTTGGTAACTCCAAGATGGAGACCGTTGAAGAATAAACTACATCTGTCCAAGGGCCCCCTGCCAAATAACTGCCAGAATTTAGAATGCAATCCTATACTCATCACCATTGACAATGTAGCTATTCTAAACCAAGAACCAAAAGTAGCATCTCGGGTATATAGATTAGGGGCAGATACCATAGGGAAAGACACCCCTAGGGTAATTTGTTCTCAAACTAATCAATAACTCAATCTCCTGTTTGCCTGGGACTACTCCAACCCCAGACCCTAATAAACACTTTAGTCCACCAAATAATGACCCTTAAAGGGTAAAAACAATTGAAGTAGAGGATTTAAGGCAAATCTTAGAAATTGAGATATAGTACAGAGATGTGAATGCCTGGGTTGAATGGGTCAAATTTTCAGTACAAGCCCCCAAAAAGAGTAACTGCTACATGTGTGCTGGAGATGATCTTGGCACAGATGGTTCCATTTCCCCTATGATGGGATACCAAAGGAATGCATTCCATATTGGCTCTAAACCAGGACAAGGACGCATGGGAAATGAGACTTGTGAGAGTCTGTCATTGCTCTTTCCCACATTGCAGAGGCCAGATCCCAGAGCAATGCCCCCTTTCTTTGTAGGAAATATTAACCACTCCTCTTGCCTCTCTAAGCAGGGAGCAGAGTTCAATAAGCCCATGGGAGAACTCTTGACTTGTACCCACATTCTAAACGTAAATGGTAAGTCAGGCAATAGCAATTACTGAGCTTTCCATATAGCCCAGGCTGATGTCTGGTGGTATTGTGGGAAAAGAAATCTCCATAAGCTGTTACTGTCCAGTTGGATCAGGTCTTGTGCTCTAGTCCAATTGGTCATTCCCTTCACTGTGTCATTTCATAAGATACATGAAAATACACATGGTCATAAAAACCCAAGAGGTTTGCCAAATTATTTTGGTTTCAATATATATGTTGACATGATAGGAGCCCCTAGGGTAGTGCCTAATGAATTTAAGACCCAAAACTAAATAGTTGCTGAGTTTGAGTCAGCACTCTTCTGTTGACAAACTAGTAATAAGAATGTGGATTAGATTTATTACATCTATTATAATCAACACAGATTCATCAATTATACTCAGGATTCCCTCAAAAAGGTGGCTAGTCAGTTAGATGCCACCAACCAAATAGCCTAGGAAAACAGGCTTGTGCTAGACATAATACTAGCAGAAAAAGGGGGCATATGTGTTATGCTGGGTGGAAAATGTATTCATTCCCAGCTATACTGGTCCAGATGGGAACATCACAAAAGCATTACAAGGACTGACAACTCTAGCCAACTAACTGATGGAAAACACTGAAGTTGATGACCCATTTACGGGTTGGCTAGAAGGTTGGTTTAGAAAGTGAAAAGGCATGGTAGCTTCGATCCTTACATCCTTCATAACTGTGGCGGGAGTCATAACATCAGTGGGATGTTGTATTTTCCCTTGTGTGAGGGAACTAGCACAGAGATTAATTGAAACAGCTGTTAATAAACAAATGCCCATGATTACCAGCAAAATAACCTGTTACTATTAGAAACCAAATTAAATTCACTCTCCTATGAGAAAGAAACTTCTTTCAGAGCAATTCAAACACCAAAAGAGTTTAGATGAAAAATCAGACCAAAGGAAGTAAGTAGAAAAGAGGAGGGATTTATGAGAAAACATTTTAAATGAGTCATTTTCAAAGTACGATAAATCTAAGTACTGGCAGCCAGCCTGCGGATGTGACAAACCGCATGGCTCACACACCTCGAAAGTTATGAGTAGTGAACAGAATGTAGAGGAGAGGGTCAGCCCATAAGAGAGAAGTAAGTTTTGTTACTGAGAAATCAAAACTTAAGTGGGGAAGGGGACTGGAATATAACCTTGTAAGGGAGATAATAAAACTTAGGCAATGCCCAGGAAGATTTTAATCCCATAGTAGTCAACTAATAAGGAACTGGGGATGGACTTGTGTGCTAGGAGATAAATCACCTATTGTAACTCGCCGAGGTGTGTGTGCCTACCGGACACTCTATCTTTCAAGACCGCCATTAAAAGTCTCGCTTCCACTGTTCTTCATGTCTTCAAGTCCATTATTTGGGTTCAGATGGGTGAATGTGTTTCTCATACTGACCTACAGAGAAAATGATATAACTTGGTCATTAAATTGGAAAACCAAAAAATTCACTATTCTCTTAAATTCCTTTATTTTGGGCAAGTAATACTTAGAGAAATTTTACAAATCTCCTATCTCTTTCTGCATGACAGCATTCTGGGAGCCTAACAAGAAAAAAAGCTCAAAAGTATTGTAATTGGTGAATTAGATTTATAATTTATGGAATAATTTATAAAATGTACTAAAGACTCTGAGGACTATTAAACAGAAATATATGCTCTTTTTCAGGAAACATATGCAAGGACTTGAATTATCATTTATAATAATTTAAAAATTATGACTAATGTAAATCTCCATTAATAAGGAAATAAATTATTGAAAAATAATGTGACAAAATATTATGTGGTAGTTAAAAATAATCAGCTAGATCTTTATGTATAAACCTAGATAGATTTCTAAAACAAAAGGTAAATTGAGAAGTGATGTTCACAATTTGATATCATTTACATAATTTTTTAAGATAAACAATCTAACAATTATTAATGGTTGCATATATACATATGTGCATTCATAGAACATATGTATAAATGTACATAGCAAACCTATATTTGTCAATCAATAATGCATGTCACATACATTTATATGTCTCCATAAGCTACATATTTATGTATACATGATTACAAATATGTGGGAGTGTGAGAGAGAGAGAGAGAAAAAGAAACGGAGAGAGAGAGAGAAAGACCTTAAACATTAAAATAGAAAACTTCATGTCAATTATGGAGGTTTCTTATGAAAAGGAAATTGTACTGTGGAGAAAATCCAAATAAATCTCACTTTATCTGTAATCCTGTTTTACTTTATAATATGTTCTTATGCAGAGTTTATTTCAGGTTAACATTTGTTACTTCAGGGTGATATCCACACTAATTTCTTTATAATATTATGTGTTGTATTTTGCTTAATTTTTTTTCAATAAAATAATGATGAACTCTTCACAAAAGCAGTGTATTATGGTGGAAAAATGTGAGCAGTGGATATGGTAACTCAATGCATAGCTTGTACATGGGCATCTACATAGTGGGCAATAGGAGGCTTTTTATTGCTACTGAAGTAAGTATAAGTCCCCAAATTTTAAAATCTATGGTTAAAAAAAAAATCACTAAGTATTAATAGTAATTAAACAAAACACTGAATTTTTAAATGACTTAAAGTAGATTTAATGATATTAAATTTAAATTATAAATTTGAATTAATAGTGATTAAATAAAGGTTATTTTTATTCATCATTCACTCATGCTTATTTTACAATTTTAAGATTTTATTTAAAAAGTAGACAAACTTTCTCATTTTAGTCCTATAAAGATTCTTGTCTCTCAGTGGCTAGCCACTTCCCCGTAGGGTAAAAAACAGAACGAATTTTCATCTTATCTGATCAACCACTTTACCTTAGGAGTTGGAGTTTTGTGAAATAAGCAATCTGCTCTGATTCTTCACCAAAACTTTGAAATATCTAAGTCATGAATCTTAAATGTATATGGTAAATTCATGCATGAGTTTGAATGATAGTATTTAGAAACTCTTTGAAAACAGAAAAAAAAATCTAATTTTATGTTTTTCTAACAAGCAGTATGGTAGTTAATATGTTAAATTTCTCCATGTTTAAAATTGAGGTTTTTTCTAACATCTTTCATGTGATAAATTAGGAAGACATCCAATCATAATTTCTTCCTTGTCTAGTTACAAAAACAAACAAACAAAACAAAACCAAAAAACAACAAAAACTAGACTATGAGAGACCATAAACATGCATTTTATTTAGCATCTTTTTGTTCATGTACTACACTTCAAAACTAGTACTGGTGCAGTTAAAAAATACACATAATTCAGTACAATGACAATTTTCCAGGAGGCTGCATGCAGTAAGTATTATTTTATTTTTAATAAAATATATGAAATAATCACTGTCTGTTCTTTATATTTTGAGTTAATAAAGTTTACCTTGTTGTCATTTAAAATACTTCACAGGCAAAACCAAAGAAATCTTGAAGAACCAGTATTATATGTTACAATAATCTTTCAAGAACCATTAATATTAAACATTGATGGCATTTTTATCAATTTTATTGCCTAAGGTTATAGATGTCCTCAAAATTGCCTTTCCTATTAGCTATATTCATCTCCTCTCTCTCTAAAAATAGCCATAATCAACTACTAGTCTATTAATAGGTTTTAAGTTGTTAGGTATCTAAAACCCAGGTGATTAAGTCATGTGTTAAAGATACACTGAGCCAAGAAACAAACAAAAATATGTAGACTTGAAAACAGTCAATAAAGGAACATGAAAAAAGTCTATTTTAGGTATATTACATTTCTCAGTATTATTGATATTTTCTTTAACTCTCAGATACTCCATTTTATCAGCAATATTGTTTATCTAATACAGTGAATTGTTGTTTAGATTAGAATTAGCCATACAGGGAGATATGTCTATTACATGTTTGAAGACATCTATTATTGCATTATTGGTTAATTAACTAGTATTTTTTTCCCCTTTGGTAATATGTATTGGCATAAACTAGTTTGACTGAATCAAACAGATTATTTTTAAAAACAAATTACTCAAGCATACTGGTAAAAATATTTGTCTAAATATCTTTAAAATATGTACATATTGTGGAAATTGTGTTGAAAACACAGAATTTTTAGTGCTTTGGACTACTGAGATTTATATTCAAATGCTCAGCAATTATTTCCCATGTCCAGTTCTTGCTAAGGTAGTCAGGACTGGAGAAGCTCCAAGCTTCAGCAACCTGTTGTACGGACATTAGCTGTCATGGAAGAAACCCTAATCCCCATCTAACCTTATCATAAATTATCTTTTGTTGGCCTCCATGAGCTTTCTTATGAGCGATTCTTCATCCCATCATTGAACCACATACCGTTCTATTAATAATTGTATAAATAAAAATAAGTCCATTTTCCTCAGAAGGAGTTTCTTAACTCTCATGCAAATTTACACATACCTTCCACATTACTAGATCTCAACTTCAAAAATAATGTGAATTATGACTCTTTATCAAAGTATTAATCTAATGGAATTCACCTCCTCCTAACTTAAGCAGAAACATATTTTAACAATTTTGCCCCCACAATAGTGAAAACTTGTTCAAGTTACTTGCTTTCATATAGAAGTGATTGGGATATTTCAAATTATTTTATATGACTTTATTTGGTACCAAGTTACATATACTTCTTAGGACAATGTTATATTTTTCCAAAAGCAACTAGATATTATGGGCCCATAATTATTTTCATACTTCAAATTGTGGTCTTTGTTGTGTGATTAAAGAAATGGATGAGTAAAGAAATTTATTTCCATATGTTTCTTAAAAATTCACATCTAAAAGCTATAATTTCACATTGTAGTCATATACATTGACTATGCATTTATTTGAAAAATGGAATATTCATATGATCTGTCTCAGGGCCCCAGGACCTGCTCACAGACATCACTGGTCCTCTTGTGCCCTATGTGGGGACCTGGAGACTGTTCCACCCAGACCACTGCCAATACCACCAGTTCCCACATGTCCCACCCAGGACCAAGAGAGTGGTCAAACTGGCCTGCCACTGACACTGCTGGAGCTCCCTTGTGCTGAAGGAATTAATTATGAATGGGCTGATCCTACAAATAATGCTTATGGAGGCCAGGCATAGTGGCAAGTGCCTGTAATCCCAGCTAGTCAGAAGGCCGAAGAGGGAAGATTGCTTGAGTGCAAAAGTTTTGAGGCTGCAGTGATCTGTGATCATACCACTCCACTCCAGCCTAGGTGAAATAGTTAGACCACATCATTAAAAAAAATTAAAATAAATGTTTAAGAGAATCCTACATCTGGAAGCAAAATATGTACCATCACAAAAACACACTATAGTATATACTCCCTGAAATAGCAAATACACAAATAAGAAAGACAAAGAAATTAAGCTAAGACCCAACTATATGCTGCCTACCAAATAATTAACTTCACCTAGAAAAACACATATAAACTAACAGAGGAAAATAAAAGCTATTCCATGAAAATGGAAACAAAAAGCATGCAAGAGTAGCTATACTTATACCAGACAAAATAAAATTTAAGAAACATGAAAATAAACAAAGAAGCTCATTGTATAATGATAGGTCAATTCAGCAAAAGTTTTAAACAATTGTAAATATACCTGCACTCAACATCCAAGTACACAAATATATAAATATTATTAGAACTAAAGGGACAGATAGATTCAAATACAATAATAGATGGGGACATTTACCACCCCACTTTCAGCAGTTACAACTGTAATAACATGCAGTAAGGACTGTAACTTGGGCAAAAGAAGTAGAGAAAGATAGATAGATGGATCACTAGTAGAATAAAGTAAAGATGACTGATTGAACCAGATGAGAAGTAATCAAATATATTCAAAGATTATGAAGGAAACTTCATTTGTGTATCTGCTATTTCAGGGAGTTTATACTATAGTGTGTTTTTGTGTTGGTACATATTGGGATATAATATACATTTTATACAAAAGTATATTATATCCCAATAATATTGCTGGTGAAATATGGAGGAACATGTCAATTTCCTATATTTTCAATAACAATGCAGAGAAAACATAACCCTATACTAGATCTCCTTTTATTATGTACAATATTGTTATAAACACATTATAGTTCTTCTTATTTAAAATATTAAGCTTCGTTTTTTTAATTGAGAAATTCACCTTGTAGTGATTCATGTATGTAATTTTATGTTAATTATTTCTGAGAAATTATTTTGTATGACACCTTTTCCTAATTCTTTAAAGAAAATAATTTGGATAAAATCACTCACAAAGACTACACAAGAATCAGTAATCCTCTCTAACATGAAACACTTATATATGTATAAATGATTATGTAACAAATAAACTTAAAACTAAAAGTTAGAGAAAAAAAGCTTTTATGTACAGACATACCTCATTCTGTTGTGTTTCACAGAATTGTGCTTTACAGCTAAGTGCTTTTTACAAAGTGGACTTGTGGCAACTCTGCATCCAGCAAATCCGTCAGTGTCATTTTTCCAACAGCATATACTCACTTCATGTCTCTGTCTCATATTTTAATAGTACTCATAATATTTCAAAGTTTTGTATTATTAGTAGTGAGAAAGGAGGTAGTTAGAGGCTGGCTAGGCAGTTAGAGAGAGTCTTGACAGGAACAACCCACATGGAACCACACCCTCACTGCCTTGAAGCTAGTGGAAAGAAATGTGATTAAGAAATTCATCTAATGCCAGAATGTTTGCTCAGAAGAGACTGTTCCAACATAGTCACAGGTTCAACAAGTCAACTTAAATGTCCCTAACTTCAGTTCATTATAATATCATTAATATGATATTAGCATTGTGGTTTTAGCCCCACCCAATTGCTATGGGTTTTACTTAGGCACTCAAGGGTAATAACTAAGAAGGAGTCACTATGGGCAACCTCAGGCATGTGCAGATGCAACACTCACTGCGGGGAACATTATCCCTCTCCTTAGGGTGAAACCCCCAGAAGATTTCCTTGTCTTTGACACATAAAAGACTCAGAGCTCAGCCCAGTATCTGGTAACCCTCTTCAGAACCCCTCTCACTACTGAGAGCTTTTCTGTCACTTAATAAACCCTACTTTTCCTTTCTCACTCTCTGGTGGCCCTGTGCCTTATTCTTCTTGGTTGTGGGACAAAAACTCAAACCTAACTGAATTAAGGAGTAAGGAGACTGCAATATTTTCTGTTATGGTGATCTGTAGTCAGTGATCTTTGATGTTCCTATTACAGTTGTTTTGGGGTACTATTAATTTTTCTTTTATATGTTAATATACATATGTTTGTATATTAATATGTATAATATATAAACATAATATATATGCTAAATATTGACATATGTTAATATATAAAGGCATATTAACATATAAAAGAAAACTATATTAATAAATATTGTATGTGTGTTGACTCTTCCATGGAACAATCATTTTCCTGTCTCTCTCCCTCTCCTCAGGCTTTCTTATTCTCTGAGACACAACAGTATTACAATTAGCCCAATTAATAGTCACACAGTGGTGTCTAATTATTCAAGTGAAAAGAAGAGTTACATGTCTCTCACTTTAGATCAAAAGATAGATATGACAAAACTTAGTGAGAAAGACATGTTAAAAGCCAAATTAGATTAAAGACTAGGCCTCTTGTACCACTTAGCCAAGTCGCGTATGTAAAGGAAAAGTTATTAAAGAAAATTAAAAGTGCTACTCCGGTGAACACACAAATAATAAGAAAGTGAAGCAGTTTTATAGCTGACATAGAGAAAGTTAAAGTCAGAACATTCCTTTAAGTCAAAGCCTAATCCAGAGTAAGAATCTAATTCTCTTTAATTCTATGAAGGGTGAGAGGTAAAGAAGCTACAGAAGAAAAGGTTGAAGCTAGCAGAGCTTGGTTCATGACATTTAAGGAAAAAAAGCCATATCCATAATATAGAAGTGCAAGGTGAAACTGCAAGTCCTGATGTAGAAGCTGTAGCAAGTTATTTAGAAGATTTAGCTAAAATTATGATGAAAGAGGCTAGACAAAACAACAGATTTTCATTGAAGATGAAACAGCCTGATATTGGGAGCTGAGATAGCTGACTAGATGCAGATAGGAAATGCATCTTCTACCAAGAGACCAGACCATCAAGAAGACTGGCACACTGTGAACAGATATTTAAAAGAAAGGCATTGAGGGTGGACAGAGGCAGGATGCAGACTCTGGGCTGAAGATGGGGGAAGCTGGGAAGGAGAGAGATAAATAGGTCAGGAGTGGCCAAATCTTGCCGCTGACTGCTGGAATCGGCTGGAGGAGGCTCCACAACACTCACAGACACTTAAACTGACAGGAAGTGATTTTTGGAGAGGTCACAGGGAAAGGTCTGCAGCCTATGCAGAGCTCAGAGGATTTGGCGCAGGAATGGCTGTCATGGAGCGTAGCCAGGGACACAGATCCCCCAGGGCTCATCATTCTCCTCTAGATGGCATTAGACTTTGTTTACTGTTGCATCTGGACAGAGCGGGGCTATCTTGCCCATGGTACAGGATTAGTCTGGTATAAATGCCCCCTTGTCTGCCATACTCTCCTGGGGTTCTTGTCTGGCCAGGCCTGCTTGCAGTATAGCCTTGGATGCCCAAATAGGATGCTTTCTGGCAGTGGCTGTTACAGCTCTTTTGCTGGAAGACTGTGCCATACCATCAGAAAGCTCCAGCAGATGGTTTCCCCATCAAGTGCACCCTCCCACCCACAGCCTACCTCACTGGAGCCTCCCCTCACCACTTTGCTAGGGGTGCCTTTGCCTGTAGCCCTCCACTGCTTTATCAGCATATCCCCACTGCTGAATCCCCAACCCCATTGGCAACCTGCCCTTGTGGGAACACCACTACCTTACCCACACTGGCACATGCATGCACCTCACAGTGCTGATGCCTGTGCCAGCATGCATACATGGACACCCCATCTACCTCTGCTGACAACCTGGCCCACTGCCCCACATGGACTCTGCTGTGCTGCTGCTGCTGCTGGCACCTTGTGTGAGCACAGACCTCACTGTCACCACATAGGCACTTTGGCCAGAACACCCTGTAGGAGTGTTATAGCCAGTAGACTTGGAACACCTAGGCTCCTCCAGCAGAGCAGCTGTTTAACCTAGAGGAGCCATAGAACAAAGCAGTGGACCAGGTACCAGCTGGACCAGGTACCAGCTCCCCAGGGTTAGAGAGGGCAAGCCAGAAGTTCTAAACTGAGCCTTTGACCCTTGCAATCTTTCAGAAATGAAGTGAGTCAGCTAAACCCCCATTATACCACAGTCAAACTCTTAAGGTCAAAAAGTAATAAACATATATTTTTAAAAACCATCAAAGTAATGGCAACTTCACAGATTAAAGGAACATCAGCTCGTACAAGTGAGAAAGAATCAGTGCAAAAACTTCGGAAACTCAAACAGCCAGAGTGTCATCTTACCTCCAAACAACTGTACTAGTTCTCCAGCAGTGACTCATGAAAAGGCTGAAATGGCTGAAATGACAGACATATAAATTAGAATCTGGTTAGGAATGAAGATCATTAAGATCAGGAGAAAGGCGAAACCCAATGCAAGGAATCTAAGGAATCTAATAAAACAGTGCAAGAGCTGAGAGACAAAGTAGCCATTTTAAGAAAGAACCAACTGAACTAAGGAAGATGAAAAACTTACTACAAGAATTTTAAAATACATTCAGAAGTATTAACAGCAGAATAGATTAAGCAGAGGAATGAATCTCAGAGTTCAAAGACTAGTTATTCAAATTAACTCAGACCAATAAATATATAGAAAAAAGAAGTAAAAATGAAGAAGACCTCTGAGAAATATGGGATTATATAAAGAGACTAAATCTACAATTTACTGACATCCCTGAGAGAGAAAGCAAGCAAGGAGCCTGGAAAACATATTTGAGAATATTAGCCACAAAATTTTTCCCAACCTTACTAGAGATCTTTATTCAAATGTAGGAAATACAGAGAATACCTCTATGGTGCTGTACAAGATGACCATTCACAAGACATATAGTCATCATATTCTCCAATGTCAACATGAAAGAAAAATTATTAAACACAGCAAAAGAGAAGGGGCAGCTCAGCTAAAAAGAAAACCCCATTAGGCTAAGAGTAGACCTTTCAGCAGAAACTGACAAACCAGAAGATACTGGCGACCTATTTTCAGCATTCTTAAAGACAATAAATTTCAAATAAGAATTTCATCTTTGGCAAAACTAAGCTTCATAAGGGAAGAAAAAATAAATTTCAGAAAAGCAAATACTAAGGGAATTCATTACCACCAGATCTGCCTTACAAGAGATCTTTAATGAAGTGTTGAGCCTGGTAACGAAAGACCATTACTGGTAACCAAAAAAAAAATTAATTACATAGACCACTGACACTGTAAGGCTGCATAACAAATAGCTGACAACATGATGACATAATCAAATCAATACATATTGGTCAAATGCCCAACTTAAATGGCACAAAGTGGCAAGTTGAGTAAAGAGTCAAGGCTCCCTGTATGCTATCTTCAAAAGACTTATCTCACATCCAGTAACACCCATAGACTCAAAGTAAAAAGATGGAGAAAAATATGCCAAGCAAATAGAAAATGGAAAAAAATCAGGCATTGCTATTCTAATATCAGACAAAACAGACTTTAAGCCAACTATATTCAAAAATGACAAAGACGGGCATTACATACTGGTAAAGGGTTAAACTCAACCAGAAGACCTAACTATCCTAAATATATATGCACTCAACAAACAAGCATCCAGATTCATAATGCAAGTTTCTAAAAAGAGACTTTGATTTTTACACAATAATAGTGAGAAGCTTACACAACCCAGTGTCAGTATTAGACAGATCATTCAGGCAGAAAACTAATGAAGATATTTGGGACCTGAACTGGACACAAGACCAAATGGTCCTAACAGACATCTACAGACCTCTCTGCCCCAAAACAACAGAATATGTATTTTTCTCATCTGCACATGCCAATTACTCTAAAATAAACCACAAATTTGACAATAAAACAATCCACAGAAAGTTAAAAAAAAAAAAAAAAACAAATAATACCAGGCACACTCTGAAACCATAGCACAATAAAAATAAAAATTAATATCAACATGATATCTCAAAACTATACAATTACATGTAAATCAAACAACCAATCTGGAATGACTTCTGGGTGAACAATGAAATTAAGGCAGAAATCAAGAAATTCAAAATTAAAACAGAAATCAAGAAATTATTGAAGTTAATGTAAGCTAAGACACAACATACCACAACAAAAAGTTAGAAAAATCTCAAATTAACAATCTAACGGAACTAGATAAACACGAGCAAATCAACCCCAAAGCTAGCAAAAGAAAAGAATCCAAATCAGAACTGAACTGAATGAAATTGAGGCAAGATAAAACCTGCAAAAGATCAACAAATTCAGGAGTTGGTCAATTGAAAAAATAAATAAATAAGATATATCACTAGCTACACTAATAGAGAAAAAAGGAAAGAATATCCAAACACAATCACAAGTGACAAAAGGGACATTATCACTGAAGCTACAGAAATTTCAGCGACATTATCACTGAAACAGTCTCTAAGAGACTGTTATGAGCACCTGTATACACACGAACTGGAAAAACTTTAGAAGAAATGAAAAATCCTGGAACATCCAATGTTCAGAGATTGAATCAAGAAAAAAATGAAATGCTGAATATACCAATAATGAGTTCCATAATTCAATCAGTAATAAAAAGCCTACTAACCAGAAAAAGCTCTAGATCAGCCAAATATTTTTAGACATATAAAGAAGAGCTAGTATTATTACTACTGAAACTATTCTAAAACATTGAGGCAAAGGGACTCCTCCCTACTTCATTCTATGAAGCCAGCATTATTCTGATACAAAAACTTGGAAGATACATAATAAAAAGAATAACTCAGGCCAATATTCTGGTGAACATACATGCAAAAATTCTCAATAAAGTAAAAGCTAGCTAAATCCAGCAGCACATCAAAAAGCTAATTCACCACAGTCAAGTAGGTTTAATTCCTTGGATGCAAGGATGGTTCAACATATGCAAATCAATAAATGTGATTAATCTTAAATACAGAACTAAAGACAAAAATCACATGATCATCTCAATAGACACAGAAAATATTTTGACAAAGTTCTACATTCATTTGTGTTAAAACCCCCAACCAACTAGGCATTGAAGGGTTATACATCAAAATAAGAGCCATTTATGACAAACCCACAGTCAATATCACACTGAATGGGAAAAATACAGAAGTATTCCCCTTGAGAACTGGAATAGACAAGGTCGCTTTTTCTCACTGCTTGTATTTAACATAGTGCTGGAAATCTTAGCCAGGTCAAATAGGAAAGAAAGAAATAAAAGAATCAGCCAGGAAGAGAGGAAGTCAAACTGTCTCTCTTCACAGACTATATAATTTTATACCTAGAAAACCCCATAATCATCACTCAAAAGCTCCTAGAACTGAAAAAGAACTTTAGCAAAGTTTCAGGATACAAAATCAGTGTATTCCAATCAGTAGCATTTATGTACACCAACAATGTCTAAGCTGAGAGCCAAATCAAGAGCATAATCCTATTCATAATACACACACACACACACACACACACACACACACACACACACACACAATACCTAGAGATACAGCTAACCAAGGAGGTAAAAGATCTCTAAAATAAGAATTGCAAAAAAACTACTGAAAGCAATCATAGATGATACAACAAATGGAAAAATATTCCATGCTCATGGATAGGAAGAAGAATAATGTTAAAAATAGCATGCTGCTCAAATCAATTTACAAATTCCATGCTATTCCTGTCAAATTAACAATGACATTTTTCACAGAATTAGAAAAAAATTCTAAAATCCATAGGGATTCAAAAAATAACCTGAATTCCCAAAGTAATCGTAAGTAAAAAGAACAAAGTCAGAGGCATCACATTATCTGACTTCAAACTACACTACAAGCCTACAGTAACGAAAATAGCATGTTACTGGTACAAAAACAGACACATAGACCAATGGAACAGGTTAGGGAACCCAGAAATGATATTATATTCCTGCAACTGTCTGATCTGTGACAGTGAACAATAACAAGCAATGGGTAATATACTCTCTATTCAATAAATGGTACTGGGATAACGAGCTAGCCATATGCAAAAGATCAAAACTGGACCTGTGCCTTTTGTCATATGCAAACATCAACCAAAGATGGATTAATGTCTTAAATGTAAAATTTAAAACTCTAAAACCCTAGAAAAAAATCTAGAAATATCATCTTGCACATTGCTCTGGTGAAGATTTCATGACAAAGACTCCAAAAGTAATTGCAATAGAAATAAAACATAGCAATTAGAACCTGCTTATCAAATAAATTACTTAATATTTTAAGTCCACAATTGAGATCTACTGCTCAGAAAAAAAAAAAGATTTAAAAATATTGCTGGTCATTGGCAATGCAGCTAGTCACCCAAGAGTTCCGATGGAGATGTATAAGGAGATTAAAGTTGTTTTCATACCTGCTAATACAACATTCATTTTTTATTCTGTGACCCACAGATCAAGGAATAATATGGACTTTCAAGTCTTATTACTTAAGCAATACATTTCTTAAACCTATAGCTGTCATAGGTAGTAATTCTTCTTATGAATCTGGGCATAGTAAATTAAAAACCTTCTGGAAAGGATCCACTATTCTAGATACCATAAAAACATTTGTAATTTATGAGAGGAGGTTAAAATACCAGCATTAGCAGGAGTTGGAAAGACATTGATTCCAATATTCATGGGTGACTTTGAGTGGTTCAAATCTCCTTTCAGTGGAGGAAGTAACTGCACATATGGTAGAAATAGCAAGAGACATATAATTAGAAATGGATCCTGAAGATATGACTAAATTTCTGCAATCTCATGATAACATTTGAGAGATAACATTGGCTTCTTATGGATGAGTAAAGAAAGTGATTTGTTATGGATTCTAATTCAAATGTAGATGCTGTAAATACTGTTGAAATTCCAAAATATTTAGAATATTTCATAAACTTAGTTGATATAGCGATAGCAGGTTTTGAGAGAATTGTCTCCAATTTTTTTTAAAGCTCTGCTATAAGCAAAATGCTATCAAACAGCATCCAACACTACATAGAAATCTTCTGTGAAAGGAAGAATCAATGATGTAGCAAACCTTATTGCTTTATTTTAAGAAATTCCAAGTCCACCTCAGTCTTCAGCAACCACCACCCTGATTTGTCTGCAGCCATCAAAATTGCGTCAAGACTATCTACCAGCAAAAAGATTACAATCCGATGAAGACTCAGATGATTTTTATCATGTTTTAGTAATCAATTACTTTTTCTCTATGGTATATACATTATATAGACATAATGTTATTACACATTTAGAATAAAATATAGTATGCACTGAGAAACCAAAAAATTAGTGTGACTCACTTTATTTCAATATTTGCTCATTGTTGTGGTCTGGAACAGAACCTGGAATGTCTCTGAAGTATGCCTATAAAGAAGATTTTACTTTTGGCAAAAATGTTTACATAACCAATTGTATATCCCAAGAGAAATGTTTTATTTTTCTCTCTTACATTTTATTGAAAAATTAATTTACAAAAGCCATATTTGTTTCAGAAAAGGCATATCTATTGGAGAAAAGGTATATAAATGATTAATGTGTAAAGGGGAAAAATCACAGAGTGATTTACTGCTCCCCCACATGGTGTGTAGAAACTTGCATGCTATCTCGAAGTTGCAGAAAGAATAGGAGCTCAGAGCATGACCGAAACCAGATTATGATGGTAAATCAGGTTATAATGGAAAGATAGGTTATAGGCGAGAGAGAAGAAGAGACTAGGCTAGTAAAAGTGGTCTTGTTATGAATGTGAAACCTCACAGGTCATAGCTTTAGAGAGGAAAAATGACAAATATTTTTATTATGCTTTTAGAGGTATCAGAATCTCAGTGAATCTTTTCCAAATCTGAACAAGGGAAGGCGTGGCTGCCTCAGTGCAGATTTTCTACAGTTGTAAATCCCCCCTACAAAAGACAGCTTTACAGGGCTATATCTGTTTGCTGGCTCTCTGAACAGTCATCTCAAAATACATCAATGAATATATATAAAATATTTTTATTTCCTTCACAAGCATAGTTTAAGAAAATAAGGTACAATGTATGGAGTCAGAATATTTTTAAAATAACACAACATAGCATTTTATCTCTAATCATAGTTTTACAAAGAAGAAAGTTGAAATGGAATATTGTGGCATATTGTTTTAAGGTACATGCCTGTTTTATTATAAAATACTACATATATATTTGTCATATATGAGTTCATTAAAATATCACAGTTTTCAAAATTATAGATAAGAAGACGGTAACTATATCAAATATTGAGGGTAATATCTGGTTTTGTAATTTAGCTGGAAATTTGATAGAGCTAAGTATTTGGGGAAAATGTAGCTTATGACTACATATCAAAAAAATAAATATCTGGTTTTTGAATAAGTTTTGTCAACTAAATTATGCCTTATGACCCCGTATTATAATGTTAGAAAGTCTCATTAAGTATTTCCCTATTTTAGACTTCTCTGTCCAACATTTTCTCTTTTAGTCCCAATTCAAACAGCATGATCTCATTTCTGTTTACTATCTTACAGTACAGGACCCAGATAATTATTGCCTTTTTAGGCACTTATTGAAATGACATTAATAAAGCTAATAAATTATTTTAAAAGGTTATGTTTTGGCATTAAACCTAACTGTGATCGCTGTACCCTGTAGAAAAACTCCAGTACTGACTCAGTCTTTATGAGTTTATCATCTCCTTAAATCTATATTTTTTTCTCAAAATTTATTTTTTTTCTAATATTATATCAAAAATTTTATCTATTAAAGCAATTCAGTGTGAAACTGACTCTGCTTCACATTTTCCTTTGTGAACATAATCTGGGAAAGATGAGAACTACTCATCTTTTATCACTTAAGATGCTTGATCTTCCCCTCCTCATAAATTACCATCTTCACTCCCAAGACTTTATCGCCCTATTTTAACATGCCAAAAACAAGATAGCTGAAATTTTCTTTTAAAAAGACTTTTTTCCTTCACAATAAATGTATTTGTCATAAAGTGATAAATTTCATGTTAATATAAACCTTTGGGATAACAACTTTTCTCCTGATAATAGATGTTGGCTGAGCTTTGTTGTGTGACTACTTATGAAAAGGTTATTGAGCAAAATATCTGAACAGTCACCTCACCAAAGATGATATATGGATGGCAAATACGAATATGAAAAGATGTTCCACACCATGTCATTATGGAATTGCATGTTGAAATAAAACAAAATATCATTACCCATCTATTAGAATGGCAAAAATATAAAATATTGATACCACCAAATTCTGACAAAGATGTGAAGCAACAGGAACTCTCAGTCATTGTTTGTGGGAATGCAAAATGCTACAGCCTCTTTAGAAGTAAAATTTCCACTTTAGAAGTTGGAATTTTTTTGAAAACAAAACATACTCATATCATATGATCCAGCAATATTATATCTTGATATTCACCCAAATGAGATGAAAATGTTTATAGACAGAAAACCTGCAAACAGATATTTATAGTAGCTTAATTCATAATTGTCAAAACTTGAAAGCAACCAAAACAAGATGTCCTTTAGTAGGTCAATGAATAAATAAACTGTTATATCCAGACAATTAAACATTTTTTTCAGTGCTAAAATGAAATGAACTTTCAGGACAAGAAAGGCATAGAAGAATCTTATTTACAATCCAGACATTCATACAGCCTTCTGGGTGTCATTAAAGAGCTAGAATATATAAAGAGTCAGGCAAGCTAGTCACTTCCCTTACTATGGGCACATATTATCACCTAGGCACCTTCTTAAACTGTACCTTAATGGCTTGAAATGTTACTCAAACTTTCATCCGCAAATAGTGTATAAAAGAGAAAATAAAATCACATGTAAGTTATCACTTTCAAGTTCTTTATTTGCCAATATTGAAAACATTAACTTATCCTCTTTTATTCTTCATAGTATGTTAGAAGACTCTAGAGAGGAATAAATGAACAAAGTCAGATTACCAGAGAAGAAAGGAAAAAAGAGCAGAAGAAACATAAACGAAAAGGTTAAAACAAAATGGTTATATATTTTAAATATCAGGCAGTAGAAAATGAGACTAAATGGGGGTTTTAGGTGTGCAAAATTTACTTCCACTAAAACACCAATGTTTGGGAGACGTATTAAGAACAGGAGTGTTATATAACTTACTTGGTCTTCTTTCTGCCCTCTCAATCCAGCCACTAGTTAGCAAGGAGAAAAACAATGTTGGGTCATGCAGTTTTTTAATGTAATAATTTAATAACTGTTCTTTTCTCAAACAGTCTCTCACTGGGATAAAAATCCTTAGTCATTTGGATAGTTTTTTTCTTCACCTGCTTAGTCTCACCTTGTACTTTGTTGTTGACCCTTTCTGATTCTCTTTATCAAGAGCTGCAACCAGCTTTATCAAAAGCAGCTCAGAGAGTTAGACTCCACAGCCTTATTTTGCCTGATCATTCTGAGGGACTGTGTTAAAGAAGACTTGTCTTCCGGGGTCCACAAGGGGCGTGGTTTCAAAGGCAAATCCTTCCCACCACTGTGCCTCCATTCACCTCCCCAACCAGGAACCTAGAGTTCTTTCTCTTAACTTTCCCGTGCAGGCTAGGTCAAATTCCAGGTGTGCTCCTTTTTTAAAAAAGCCCACGAAAAGCTCTGGAAGGAAAGGCCTGTGTTCTGGGCCGGACAACAAATTCGGCATCAGAGTTGAAGATCAATCACTCCAGAGGCAGGAATAACATCAAAGTTAGAACCTCACTGCCCCTTACCTGTGCAGATTTCCCTCTCTGGGATCCCCTCCCACAACAATGTGGGGGCTGTGTTTCCCTCTCTACCTGTACAGATATCCCCTTCGGATTCCCCTCCCAGGGCGGTGTGGGAGCTCTCTTTCTCTCTCTCTACCGAATAAATCGCTTTCTGCTAAACTCTTTGGGTCCCTGATATTTCTACTAACAGAAAGTAAAGGCGCTGCTGGGGCCTTTTCCTCATTCCTTGGGCAAGTGAGGCCCAGAACCTGGGACACCTGCTTACAATGCTGTGCTATAAAATTGCTGTTACCAAACCACAGACTACTCTTGGTTGTAAAGGGAGGGATCTTTTTTTCAGGTCCTAAATGGATAGCAGGGCCAATAACTCCTCTTTTGGCCCTCCAAAGTTATCTTACTTATCTAATGCATCATCCTCTTTTCCAAAAAGTGAGAAATCAGGACTCAAAATAGATACTTGTCTCTCTTCCTTTCCCCTAATACCTTCAAGCTGGGATATCAACTGACTTAGCTTCCACTTCTTTATTCTTTTTGCTTAGCTGACACAGGTGAATCTCCTGTCCTCTCCTGCCACAGGACACCTGAATTACTGGAGTCTTCTAAAGTACATTTATTGATGTGGTAAAGGAGAATAAAGAATTTGGAAAATCCATTCTTAAGATAATAGCTAGACTTTCAAAGCTATTGTTTTGTGCATAAACCAACTTGAATGTCAACTACAGTGCTTAGGTCTTTCTTTTTGCATTCCATCTGTAACACATTTTAATGTTCCTTTAAGTAGAGAAAGTAGGGTAAGCCAGGACAATGGCCAATACTCAGGAAAGCAAAATGGTAAGACATTATAATTTTAAAATCAATCACTTCTGTTTAAAGCTTATTTAAAGGCCCACCACATCTACCACTGAAAATTTATTCTTTTTGCTTAATTTACTTTACTATTACACTTCATACATTCCCTAGTTTTTAAAATGAAAAAAATATTTGATATTTTAAAAGTAAGAGTAATAAAAGATTGATAATAAAATGCATTACTTCTCTCTTTTAACCTAACCAACTCCAGAAACACTTTTCTAAGAAGTAAATACTATTTCTGTTTTTAAATGATTAAGATAAATCCATGAATTATAAGTTCACTTAAATGTGTTCTGAGTAAGGAACACACCTATTAAGCCCACTCCTCAAAGAACATTTTCTTCAACCTCTGAAAATTTTCTTATGTCCCTTTAGGGTCAATTTTCCACACTCGAGGGGCAAGTAGTGCTCTGATTTCTATCACGCCATGTTACTTCTGCCTATTTTCTTAAAATATGTGACTGACTACCTAAACTACATACCATTTATGTCTGATTCCTTTCACTTACATGAGTTTAATCCAGGTTGCCACGTGTTAGCATTTCCTTACTTTGTAACACTGTGGATTCTTGTAAACACCATCAACTCTTCCTGTCCATGGGTTTAGTGTTCTTGGATTTAACCAACCAAGAGCAAAAAATATTTGGGAAAAAAAAATGTGTCTGTATTGAACACATGCAGATTATTTTTCTTGTCATATTCCCTAAGCAAAGCAGTGTAACAAGTATTTACATAACATTTACATTGTATTGGCTATTATAAGTGATCTAGAGATGACTTTTAATCTATGGGGGCAGAGCCAAGAATGGAAGAGTGGAGGTCTGAGCATCACAGCGTGCCCCTCTTTTCCCTCCCCATCTTTACCCACCTGCTCTAGGCCTACCTTTACCCACCAACTCAGCCCACAGAACACCTGTCCATCACGAATCCCTCAGCATGTTCCTGCCTAAACAAAAGCATCAAGCAGGTGTACATGTCCCTGCCTCAGGGTGAGAAAGTCCAGGCCATGTGTATCTGGATCATTGTTACTGGAGAAGGACTGTGCTGCAAGACCCATACCCTGGACAGTGAGCCCAAGTGTGTGAAAGAGTTGCCTGAGTGAAATTTTGATGGCTCTGGTACTTTACAGTCTGAAAGCTCCAACAGTGACATGTATCTTATGCCTGCTGCCATGTTTCAGGACCCTTTCCACAAGGACAATAACAAGCTGGTCTTCTGTGAAGTTTTCAAGTACAATCGAAAGCCTGCAGAGACCAATTTGAGGCACATCTGTCAACGGATAACGGACATGGCGAGCAACCAGCACAAAACAAGCTGGTCTTCTGTGAAGTTTTCAAGTACATCTGTAATCGATAATGGACATGGTAAGCAACCAGCACCTCTGGTTTAGCCTAGAACAGAAATATACCCTCAGGGAGACAGATGGGCAGCCCTTTGGTTGGCCTTTCAATGGCGTTTTGTGACACCAGGGTCCATATCATTGTGCTGTGGGAGCAGACAAAGCCTATAGCAGGAACATCTTGGAGGCTCATTACCAAGCCTGCTTGTATGCTGGCGTCAAGATTGCAGGAACTAATGTTGATAACATGCCTGCCCAGTGACAATTCCAAATCGGACCCTATGAAGGAATCAGCATGGGAGATCATTTCCAGGTGGCCAGTTTCATCTTGCATCATGTATGTGAAGACTTTGAGGTGAGAGCAGCAACCTTTCATCCGAAGCCCATTCCTGGGAACTGAAATGGTACAGGCTGCCACACTAACTTTAGCACCAAGGCCATGTGGGAGGAGAAAGGTATGAAGTACATTGAGGAGGCCAACAAGAAAATAAGCAAGTGGCACCAGTACCACATCCATGCCTATGATCTCCAGCAGGGGTCTGTAAAATGTCTGGTTCCTAACTGGATTCTATGAAACTGATGGCAGAAGACACCCATCTGGAGCAGCTGCTGCTATGATGCCAGCTGCAGAGGGGGAGGTACCACTGGGCTGTATGCTCCATGGAGCAGGTGGGAGCCAGAAACAGGTGGGATCCCTGACCCATTCTGAGTTGGAGGGGTGGGAGCTCCACTCTCTCAGGTGTAGCTGTAGCCTGCTAGCCAAGGCTATGGACCTGGCCATCCCTGTGTTCTCAGGAATCTGGGAACCGCCCCCCTTCCCCCAGACTCAGAAGTGCCTGCTTCTGCTGCCTGGCCTCTCCTGGCTCCTGGTGCGCACTCTAATTTTAGAGCAAAGTTGAGGCTGAGCCCAGGCACAGTTGCAACCTGGCTGGGTATGTGCACACTTGGGGCAGTGCTGACGTAACAGGCCACTGCAGCCTTGGGACCCTTTGGACTAGGGGCATCTATGAGCACAGAAGGGAGGCCAAGCAAGGGTGAGGGAAGCTCCATGCGGGCCTGCAGGCACACCTTGGCAGAAACAGCCTGGGCTGCCTTAGATGGCAGGTTGATGGTGGCAGGAAGCAGACAGGCTCCAATAGGGAAAGGGGTGGTTCCCCAGTGAGGCCCTACCTTCAAGCCAGGGAAGGCCTGAAGCATGGGGGCTGGGATGCCAGTTCTGCAGATCAGAATGAGAACTTATGGTGCTTTTTCAGCTGCCCATGGCCACCCATGGAACCAATCAGCATACACTTTCTCCCATCTGAAGCCAATAAAAACCCTGGACAGAGCCACTCAGGCAGACAACAAGATGACCTGAGGGCAGATAGAAGCTACTCATCCTGGGTCTCCTTTTTGTTGTAATCTTTTTATTTATTTTTAAGATGGGATCTTACTCTATTGCCCAGGCTGGAGTGCAGTAGCATGATCTCAGCTCACTGCAACCTCTCCCACCCAGGTTCAAGCAGTTCTTCTGCCCCAGCCTCTCGTGTAGCTGGGATTATAGGCACCTGCCACTGGGCCCAGCTGATTTTCATATTTTTAGTAGAGACAGAGTTTCACCATCTTGGCCATGCTGGTCTTGAACTCCTGACTTCATGATCCAGCCACCTCGGTTTCCCAAAGTGCTGGGATTACAGGCGTGAGCCACTGTGCCCAGCCTGGTTATACTTGCACCAGCAATGAATTATAGTTCCAGTAGCTTCATATTTTCATCAACACTTGGTAGTATCAGTTTTTTATTTTAGTTGTCCTAGTGAGTTTGTGGTGATAGATCACCTTTGTATGACATTATAGTTTTAAAGTTGTATTTTTCTGTTTATGAATAATACTGAAAACATTATCATATACAATGCCCATTATACATCTTCATTTATATAGTAGTCATTTTTATTGTTTTTTATTATTGGATTATAGGAGTTATTTTATGTTCTGAATGAGAGTTGTCTGATTTTATACACACATACACTTCCCCTACATACAGAGACACACACATATTACTTCCACCTCTGTTCTTAAAACTTATGAGTGAAAATCTAAACTATGTGCTATTTGTGTCTGATGACTTTCACTCATCCAATGATTTTGAGATTAATTCATATTCCCCCATGTGTTAGTATTTCATTACTTGTAACACCATGTATTGTTATAAGTACTGATGACCCTTCATATCTCCCTCTTTCTGTGTGTGTGTGTTTGATTATATATTCCCTGTCTGAGACTTACCTATTCACTTTTTTATTGATGTCTTTGGAGGAGCATAAGTGATTTTTTTACACGAAATTTATACATTTATATTTTTCATAGAATTCCATTAGTTTCCTATTGCTGCTATAACCAATTACTAGAAATTTTGTAGCTTAAAATAACAGTAATTTATTATTTTACATTTCTGGAAGTCAGAATAATGAAAATGTGTTTGCTGGACTGCTCTCCTTCTGGAGGCTCCATAAGGAAATCCATTGTATTGCCTTTTCCAGTTTGAAAAGGTTGTCTGCATTCAGTAACTCATGCCCCTTCCTTGAATTACTCTAACCTTTCTTCCTTTGTCACATCTGCTTTGAGTCTGCCCCTCTTCTATCCCTCATATAAGAACCTTTTTGATTATATTGGTTCTAGCCGATCATCCAGCATAATCTTTCCATCTCTGGATTCTTAATCACATCTGCAAAGTCTTCTTTCCATGTAAAGTAACATGCTCATAGTTTCATGGAATTAGAACATATACATCTTCATGGGGGCATTATTCATCTATGACATTACTTATTTGGCTCTAAGAAATATTTACTTTCCACAGAATTACAATTATAGTTTTCTGTGTTTATACTAGAAGTTATATGGTTATAACCATACCACTTGGTCTATTTTTCATCTCAAATTATAATGGGATTGAATGCATTTTTGATTCCTACATTTACCCAGTATTTCCAGCATCATTTGTCAGAAAATGTTTTCTCTTCTTATTAAACTATTTTGATACTTTTATCTAATTTTTTTACCATGTGTGCAAATCCACTTTTGAGTCTCTAGTTGATTACATAAACAGAAATATCTGTAGACCAATTGTAGGTCTTCTTTTTAGAGATGTCTGTTCAGATCATTTGCTCATTTTTAAATCAGATTTTTTTGGGGGGTTGCTATTGAGTTGTATGAGTTCCTTATATGTTCTGATTATTGATTTCTTGTCAGATAGTTTGCAAATATTTTCTCCTATTTTGTAGGTTGTTTCTTCATTCTGTTGATTGCTTGCTTTGCAGAAGTTCCATTAGCTTAGTATAATCCCATTTGTCTACTTTCACTTTTGTTGCCTGTACTTTTGAAGTCTTACACAAAAATCTTTGCTCAGACCAATCAATGTCCTGAAGTGTTTTCCTAATGGTTTCCTCTAGTAGTTTCATAGTTTTGGGTCTTACATTTAAATCTTTTATCTATTCATTTGATTTTTGTGCATAGGGAAAGATAAGAGTCTAGTTTAATTGTTTTGCATAAGGATATCAAGTCAATACCATTAAGGAGACTATCCCTTCCCCAATATATATTATTGGTACTTTTGTCAAAAATGAGTTGGCTGTAAATATGCAGATCTATTTCTGAGTTCTCTATTCTGTTTCTTTGGTCCATGTATCTATTTTCATGTCAGTGCCATACCACATTGGTTACTGTACCTTTGTAGTTATAGTTGAATCTTGAACAACACAGGGGGTTAGAAGTGCCAACTCTCACACATTTGAAAATTATTATATTTTTGACTTCCCAAAAACGTAACTAGCAATAGCCTACTATTGACCAGAAGCCTTACTAACAACATAATGTATTAGCATATATATTATGTATCATATGTTGTATTCTTTCAATAAGCTCATGTAAAGAAAAGAAAATATTATTAAGATTCATAAGGAAGACAAATTATAGTTACTATTCCTTAAGTGAAAGTGGATTATCATGAAAGTATTCTTGTTGTATTTGCATTGAGTAAGGAGAGGAAAAGGAATAAAAATCAGAATAGTTGGTCTTGCTGTCTTACAAGTGGCAGCAGCAGCAGAAAATTCAGATATAAATGGACCTGAACAGTTCAAACTTGTATTGTTCAAGGGTCGACTGTACTTTGAAATCAGGTTGCATGATGCCCCTGTTTTATTCTTTATGCTCCGGATTGCTTTGGCTATTCAGGATCTTTTGTGGTTCCATACAAATTTTAAGATTTTTTTTCTACTTCTGTGAAGAATGTCATTGATATTTTGATACAGGTTGCATTGAACTTGTAGATTGCATTGGGCTAAGAATGGACATTTTAACAAAATTAATTATTCCAATCCATGAACATGAGATATCTTTCCATATTTCATGTCTTTTTCACTTTATTTCATCAGTGTTTTATAGTTTTTATTGTCGAGGGCTTTTACCTCTTTGATTATATTGTTTCTTATGTCTTTAAATTATTTTTGTAACTAGTATAAATGAAATTGTTCCTTTATTCCTTTTTCAGATTGTTCACTGATTGTTCAAATATTACTGTTAGAATATATTTGAATAATCAGTGAACAATATTTGAAACTTGTTAGAAGTAACAGTAATATTTGAACAATCAGTGAACAATCTTGCAGGATAGAAAATCAGCATACAAATATTACTATTACTTTTAACAGGGTTCTGTTACTACTAACAGTAATATTTGTATGCTGATTTTCTATCCTGCAAATTTAGTGGCTCAGTGTTTCTGTTCTGACACCTTTTTGGTTGAGGCTTTAAGTTTTTCTAAATATAATATCATATCCACATACTGTGGTTTATTGTAGGGTAAAGGGAGGGAGGAGAGAGAGGATCAGGAAAAATGACTAATAGGTACTAGGTTTCATACCTGGGTAACAAAATAATCTTTGCAAAAAACCCCATGACACAAGTTTACCTATATAACAAACATGCACATGTACCCCAACCTTAAAATAATGGCTAAACAAAAGAAGATGTCATTTGCAAACAACATCAATTTGACTTATTTCTTTCCAATTTAAATGCCTTTAATTTTTTTCTCTTGCCCAATTTATCTGGCTAGGGCTTTTGATACAATGTTAAATAACAGTAGTGAAAATGGGCATCGTTTTCTTGTTCTGGATTTTAGAGAACTTTCTATTTTTCTCTATTGAGTATGGTACTGACTGAGAGTTTGCCTTATATGGCCTTGTTATGAGGTATTTTTCTTCTATACCCAATTTGTTGAGAGTTTTTATCATGAAGAGATATCGAATTTTATAGAATGCTTTTTCAGCATGCATTAATATAGTCATACGGTTTTTGTCTTTCATTTTGTTAATGTGATGTATTATGTTTATTTGCATATATTGAATCATCCTTGCCTCCCTGGGATAAATCTTACTTGACTGTTATGTATTATCTTCTTGTTGTGCTGTCAAATTTGGTTTGCTAGTATTTTCTTTTTTGAAGATTTTTGCATTTATCTTCACCAAAAATGTTGTCCTGGGGTTTTCTTTTTTAATTATGTCATTGTCTAGTTTTTGTATAAAGATAATGCTGGTCTTATATAATAAGTTTAGAAGTTTTCCGTTCCTTAATTTTTTTTTTTTTTTGAAATTGTTTTAGTAGAATTGGTATTACTTCTTAAATTTCATCAGTGAAGCTATCAGATCCAGGTCCCAGGCTTTTCATTGGTAAGAGACTTGTTACTATCTTGTTTCTTGTTATTGGTCTGTTGAGACTTTGTATTTCTTCTTGATTCAGTCTGGTAGGTTGTGTGTGTTCAGGAATTTGTTCATTTCTTCTGAGTTTTTCTATTTGTTGATATATAGTTGCTGGCGATATTCTCCAATAATTCTTTGTATTTCTGTAATACTAGATGTAATGTCTACTTTTTCATCTATGATTTTATTTGGGCCTTCTCTCTTTTTTCTTAGACTAGTTAAAGGTTTGTCAATTTTATTTATCTTTTCAAAAAACTAACTTTACAAAGAAAGCATCAAGTGCAGCTCATACGAAAGATATGAGGGTTATATTCTACCTCCTTGGGGACTAGGGGCCTCATGAATTGTTCAGAATGCTTCTGTAAGGAAGATCTGTCTCTTCCTCTATTGACTGATTTTTAAATACATTGAAGCAACCTTGTGTTAGTGACATAAATAATATTTAATGATATTGTTAGGACTCAAACAATAATGCTCCACAGTGTAGTGCTTTGGCATGCTGAGTGATTTTACCTAAGGAAGGACCAAGCACCCTCCCTTGCTCCCAGCATACAAGTCTCTCATCCCTTTGCAAATAAGGGACATTCATCCAGAAGGAATGCAATTGTCCCAGGCCATCTCCCATAATCTCATCAAACAGAAAAGATTAATTTGCAAGATAGAATGCTTAGTTAACATTACACCTTGAGACCAGAGAAACTTAATCCCAGGCTATACTCTGTTCTTTTCTTATTCATCTCCCCTAAAAATAATTTACTCCTTTGCTAAAATTGCCTACCTTCCTCATTTTCCTCTCCCCTATGAATAGGGTACTTAAGCTTCAACCATCTGGCCCTTCTTTGAATTTTATAGTTTGCATGACTCCTGTGCACTGGAAAAGTAATACATTTTGTATGCCCTCTCTCCTGTTAATTTGTCTCTTGCCAGTTTATTTCTGCATACTCACTTATCAATCCTTCGAAGAGAAAGCTAAAACTCATACAATGTACTATTGATTTAATTTCGTTATGATTCTCTTAAAGAATTTTGAAACACTGTTAATAAAAAATATTGTTCTTTTTCTTTCCTTGTAATGTTGTGTATGGTTTTTATATTATGGATATGCCGGCCTCTACCTGAAAAGAATTTGTACAAGGCTTATATTATTTTGTCTTTGAATGTTTGATAAAATTCACCAGTGAAGTCATCTAAAACTAAAATATCCCTTGGGAAAAAATAGAATTGCAATTGTTTTTTTTCTTTCCTTGTTTTCATTTATTTCTTTCAGAGATAGGATCTCACTCTCACCCTGTCTGGAGTGCAGTGGTTCAATCACAGCTCATTGTAGCCTCAAACTTCTGAACTCAAGCAATCTTCCTACCTCTGCCTTCTGGGTAACTAGGACTCTTGGGCCCAAGTGATCCTCCTGACTAGCTAAAACCAGCTAACTTTCGTAAATGTGTTGACCTGGTCTCAAACCCCTGACCTCAAGTGACTCTTCTGCCTCAGTCTCCCAAAGTCCTGAGATTATAGGCAAGAACCATTGCAACTGGCCCACAAAATTAATTTTTAAATATATATAAAGTATTTGGAGGTTTTCAAGGACTTTGTGCTTATTTCTAAGTTGTTAAATATATTGGTCTGAAATATATAAAAACTTCCCAATTGAATGGATCTTTCTGGTACCCTACGAAGATCTATTCTTCCTAGTGTTTTTGCTGTTGTATAATCCCTTCCTTTTGGTTGTGGAATCTATGTAGTAACTTTCATCTAAAAATTGTTGCATAACTATGGGTTGTTTATGTTCAATAAATGTGTCATGATACTTTAACTTCAAACTCTAAACTGCCTTGAACTAGAACATTAAATTGCAAAGAATTGAGAGCAATAAAATTTAAGGTTAAAAAAATAGAAAAGTGCGTATTTATATATAAGATTTCATCCAGTTTTATAAACTTATATATTTTTAAATTTTTTGTTTTTTTATTTTTAATTATTTATTAGTTTTGGTAGCAAATTCATTTGCACAAAGCAGTTGTGTGACTTCTGCAGCATTCTCAAGTTACCATTAATGAAAATCACTGTCAAATAAAAAATATTTTTGTTATATGATTCAATGAATGTGCATGCTTTCTTTGATTACTTTGACATATTTACTCATATTTATACTTTCTAAGTTCTACTCCACATTTTAAAGTGTTAAGGCAAGTAAGCAACCTCAACTGTTGTCTATATAGCTAATAATTATGTTTCAGCAAAACATGTATTATTTATATACAAATATGTCAATTAATTTTAAAATTTATTATTTAAAATATTTAATTCATATAAAATTATAGATTTAAGATACATAAATTGGAAAGTTAATAAATAAACAAGAATCTAAAAACTAGCTTTTTATAAAATACTACCTATGTCTTTCATATTACAGTTAAATGCTACTTTGCCACTATTATAATACTATAATACTTTGTTTTCAAAACATTTATGGCTTTATTATAAAGAATTCCACACTTAATTTTTGCTTTAAAAATTTCCAAAGGTGTATAAATTACATTATGTTGCTTCTATTTTTAATTTTTTTGGCACCTTTCTTTTGTGCTGCACTATATATTTTATGGAATTCATCTATGTCAATCCATATAATTGTAGTTTTTAAATTTCACATGTGCAGAGTATTTTATTATGATTACCTATAAGATATTACATTCAATTAGGAAATTTCTATACATTTTACTCTTATAGTCAATGTTACTATGAATGTAGGTAAAATTATTCATTGGGTTTGTATCAAAGTTATCTAAGGTAAATACCTAGGAATGAGATTCAAGCTTCTATAACAAATCTTGCTGTTTTACATCCTCATCAAAACTTGACAATATGACATTCAAAATTTTTACCAATTTGTTAAGATAAAATAATATTTTCTCATGTTTTTATTTTTTATTTCAGTGATCACTAATATGATTGACCTTTTTTTGTTGTTTATGTTTATTGTCCAACCTTTCTTTGTCCCAGAAATTCTTGGATATGCATTTGATCATTATAAGCATGGATTTCTATATTTTTAATTTAATTTTAGAAGTTCTTTAAGATTTCAAGATATTAACCATTAATGAACTTTATTTTTATTCTATACTTGTTTTTCCAGGTTATAGATTGTCTGCTCATTTTCTTTTGGGAATTTTTGATAAACTGGCATTTTAAATTTAGTTCCTGTTAAATTTATTTATTTTTAAATTATTGATTTATGTGTTTTATATCTTGTTTAAAAAACTCTTTATTATTCTGAAGTTTTGCTGTTAATATTCAAGTCTTCATTTCAATAAGAAAATTTTTTTGTGTAGCATGTGAAATAGAGACTAAATCCTATTTTAAAATATTATGAAAATAAAAAATATTCATAAATTTATTAAACACTCCTGATATGGTTTGGCTTTGTGTCTCCACTCAAATCTCATCTTGAATTGTAATCCCCATGTGTCAAGGGAGGGACCTGTAATCCCATGTCTTCAGACAGGATGGTGATTGGACATGGAGGTGGTTTTTCCCTTGTTGTACTCATGATAGTAAGTGAGTTCTCATGAGATCTGATGATTTTATAAGTGTTCAGCATTCTCTCATTTGCACTTATCTCTCCTGCTGCCTTATGAAGAAGACTCCTGCTTCCCCTTCTACCATGATTGTAAATTGCCTGAGGTTCCCTAGCCATGTGGAACTGTGAGTCAATTAAACCTCTTTGTTTTATAAATTAGCCAGTCTCAGGTATTTCTTTATAGCAGTGTAAAAACTCATTTATCCAGAGTTCTATTTCCATTTTTTATATGTCATAGTTGCATATATCTCAATTTGTTTGCATTGTGTTCTCTATTGTTTTATTTTTCTATTCATGAACAATTACACATCTTTTATATAGGAAATGAGTGAAAGAGAAAGTGCTTTCTTGTATTTTTTAATGAGCATAGTTCTTATCCTTGCTGTTTATTTTTCCCTTTAGAATTATTTTATCAGTTACCATAAAAAGCAATGTTGGAAGTTTATTATAATTACTATATAGATAGATAGAGAGAGAGAGAGAGAGAGAGAGATGATTGATAAATAGATAGGTAGGGAAATTTTATTCTTTATGGTTGAATTTTAAATCTATATGCATGATATAGTTAATCGTCTTCTAGATTTCCCTACTTTAGCTTTAAATTTTCTTCATATAGGTACAGTTTCAATAGTAGATATAAAGTTCTTTTTGTTGTCTCTTTTTGGGCTATCTTTGATGGTTTGTGTTTTTTCAAGTATCTTGTTCATTTTATTGAAGGACTTATCTCAAGTTTTACATAATATTGCCTCTTTATAATTTTGGGGTGTACATTACATCAAGTAATATTCTCTTTTTATTGTTGTAGTTAACATTTTTGACAAAACAGTTAAGTCACATAATCACCACCCAAATCAAGATGTATAACAGCTGTATCCCTTTTAGAATGTTCTTTCATTATAATCTGTAGTCAACGACTTTTACTCCAGGATCTGGCAATTATGTATTTGTTTTCCATCCCTATGTTATTGTGTATCTCAAAATCTTATATGTGTGTATCTAGCCCATTTAAGTTTGACTACTACCAATTAATAGTTGCTCTGAGATTAATGTACATTGTTGTGTGTATCTAGAGTTCATTGTATCAATTCCTGAATAGCATATTATTGTATGAATGGCATAATTCATTTATCTATTCACAAGATAAACATCATTGTGATATTTTACAATTTCTTATTATAATAAGAAATAGATATTTTGTCTTTGTTCTGGTTTCCTGACACAAAGCTCCCAAAATATTTGTAGTTTTCTTAGAAATGAAAGCGAGAGAATCATCTTCTGTTATTCATGATAAGCTCCTTTCAATCATAGCTAATTTTAGGCTGATAAAATGACTCTTGGTGGTAACTTCATAGCTTCAGAATGGGGGCTATTTGCCAGGAGAAGAAACAGTGGGATTAGAGGATTCTAACTTTCAGCCCCATCCTTGGACTTGTGCTGAGAAAAGAGGACTGAATATTGAGTTAATCACTAATGACCCGTTATTGATTCAACTATTCTTATGTAAATAGAGCAAAAAAAAAAAACCTAAATGAAGGGATTTAGAAAGCATCTGAGTTGGTGAACATATCTAGGTATTAGAAGAATGAAGTGTCCAAATAGAGCATGGACGCTCTCTGTACCCTTTCTCTTATACCCTGCTCTATGCGTCTCTTTGATTTGATTTGGCTGTTCTTGAGTTGTATTCTTTTTTAATTAAAAAAAAAAAATAAACAGTAAAAATAAATAACTTCTTTTTTTTTTTTTGAGTTTAGTGAGCCATACCAGCAAATTACTGAACCAGAGGGGCTCATGGAAACGTTAAATTTACAGCTAGTCAGAAGTAATGGAGACCCAGGTATTGTAATTGGCATTTGAATTGGGGCAGTATAGTGGGAATGAGTGCATAACTTGTGGAATCTGAGACTAACTCCAAGTTGATTGTGTCCAAATTAAATTTAAATTTAATTATAAAATACCCAGCTAATATTAGAGAACTGTTTGGCATGGAAAACACACACACACACACACACACACACACACACACACACACACACACACACACACACAGACATTTGGTGCCAGAAGTGGTATTATAAAAACAGGTCAGAGGTTTTTCTATCCCCAGTTTTTGGAGATAATAAATCTAGCATAAATGTTTGAACACAGGATTTGTGTATATATAACATTTAAATTCCTTTTAAGTAAGTACATAGAAGTGGCATTGCTTGATTGTATGGAAAGTGTATGTTTAATTTTGCAAAACATGTCCAAAATGTCTTATGTTTTGTGTATCTAGTAACTTTTTACTGAAAGTTGGACATTGGAATTTTTGTTTTTAGTGGCTGAATTTTGCTGTATTTCTTTAAAAAGTTTCTTTTCTGGAATGTAATAAGTTATTTTAAATTCTTCAACAGTTTAACTTTATTCATACAGACCACAATTACACTTCCAAAGTGTAAGTCAGAACATGTTGCTCCTTTGCTCAAATTTTTCAATGGCGCATTAATGTGTTTAAAATAGCCAACAAGGACAAATATTATCTGACCGCCTAATTAATCTTATTGCATTAGGTCCCACTATGCATAAGAAGAGGTCAAATTAGCACCATCAACAGAGTTTGGAAGAAGTTGATTATAGCCTTCATGGATGACTTTGAGGGGGTTCAAGACTTCAGTGGAAAAAAGGACTACAGATAGGGTAGAAATAGCAAGAGAACTAGAATTAGAAGTGGAGCCTGAAGATATAACTGAATTTCTACAATCTCAGGAGAAAAGCTCAATAAATAAGAAATTGCTTCTTTTGGATGAGCAATTAAAGTGGTTTCATCAAGTGAAATCTGCTCCAAGTGAAGATATTGTGAACATTCTTGAAATAACAAAACACTTATAATATTTCATAAACTTAGCTAATAAAGCAATAGCAGGGTTTGAGAAGATTGATTCAAATTTTGAAGGCAACAGTGATGTGAGTATAATGCTACCAAAAAGTGTCACATGCTACAGATAAAGTTTTAATGAAAGAATCGATTGGTGTGGGAAAATCCATTATTGTCTTATTTTAAGAAATTGCCACAGCCATCTCAGGCTTCAGCAACCACCACCCTGATTAGTCAGCAGCTGTCAGCAAGAAGAAATGACTCACCATCAAAAAGATTACAATCCAATGAAGTATCAGATGATCATTAGCATTTTTTAGGAGTAACATATTTTTTAATTAAGGTGTATAATTATTTTAGACATAATGACATTACATACTTAATAAGCTACAGAACAGTATATATGACCATAAGTTATGTAAGTGTATATAATTTTTATATGCACTGGTAAACTAAAAGGTGTGTGACTTGCTTTATTGCAGTGCTTGCTCTATTGTAGTGGTCTGGAACTGAACGCCTATCTCTGAGGTATGCCTGTAAAGGCTAGATCTGGTGCATTGTGATATGAACATTTGCAAAACTGTTAAATTTTTTTCAAAAGGTGATTCATGGATCCCAAATGTACTAAAGAGTTCATCAAAATGATGGCAAATGCTCACAAGATAAATTGATATAACAAATAAATAATAAAATGCCCATTTATACAAAATACTAGTCGACAACTACTGTGCCCTATTGTAAGAAATAACTCTAAAATTTTTATTAGAGAAAACTTTGTCTGTGATTTGATTCCACTAAGTTAAACAAGTTCCCAATTACTGTAACCTGCTTTTGAACAATATTCACTGCCAGTCATATGACAACAAAGCTGTTTTTAAAGGTCTTGTAGAAGAGCAGATGTGCTTTTAAAACCTTATTTATGCATAATATGTGCTGTGCAGAGCTCATTTCTTCAATCTTGTTGAAAAAAATGCACAGCTCCTTAAGTTGTTGACTACTTTGGTATTTTGAAATAATTATGTGTTATTTTCAGTTCAGTGGTAGATGGAGTATTTTAGACACACTTGAAGTTGATTTTTTAATGAGTAAATGTAATGATATAGTTTGCATGTTATAAAGCTCTCCAAATCTTACAATATGCATAAAGTAACATTTTAAAGGCTCTAAGCTACATTTTTAAAGATTGGAAGAGAAACTCAAATTTAAATGAAATGAAATGCAAAGCATTCAAGACTCTAAGTTCAAAAAATTTTAAGAGCAATTTGGCAAGACATTTAGTCTATTTCAATAAAATTAAAGACATTGAAGAATTCTGATTTGTATTTATATGAATGGTAGCCTACTCATTCACTTTTACATTTATTTATTAAAGAACTGGCAAAAAATTTAAATAAAATATAATGGAAAATATGAAATAAAGTAATAAAATTAACAATAAAATAAATAGGAACTATTTTGACTTTTGGAAGGAAATTATGATAAAGTAACTTTCATATCATACCAAAAGCAATCACTTGCTAAAGTCAAGACATATATTTTCATAAAATATTGGATCATATGTGAACATTGGAAAGTATTTGTTTCTTATTGATTTGATCCAAGATACTAATCTCTATAAGCATACTATAATATCATAGTAGTTCATCCTATAATGAAAATTCAAAGACACACTTACTTCAAGGATTAAAGAGAGTTGCCAATGCCAAAAGGATTTAAGTTACTATGCAAAAAGTTTTGAAATGCACAACAGAGTGCTGTTCATACATATATGAAAAATAACAATAAACGTTTTCTGAAATTTTACCACAATCTCAACACGTTGCTTAAGATTTACAATAATGGGTTTTAAGTTAAAAGAAACTTTTCTAAAGTATGAATAATAATTATTTTAAAACAAATGTCAATTGCACTGCAAGAAATATGTATTAATTTCTAGCCTCTGTTTTAAAAATAATATTACAAAATTTTTGGCATATGCCAATACATTCAAAGTATAGGTAGCCAAAAGTACAGGAAAAGAGGAAAAAACCATGTTGTTGTTGACTATGTTAAACTGCATTGTCTGTGACCGTAAAGGCAAAGTTAGTTGACTAACTGACCTGTTTTTGTTTTGAATCCAAAACTATGGTTTCTTTTAATACTCCATGGCATATTTTTAAAACCTAAGCATTCCCTAAGTAAAACAAAATGTATAGATCTATATTTTTGTCTTAAACCATGTATATTATAGAACAAAAGGAAAAGAGGTAAAGAAGCTTAGAAATGTGCTAGAGAAGTAAAAAGGTTTGATGAGTAAAAAACACTTGGCTTTGCCTATAAAACAGTATGTATGTGATTGAACACTTAAAACACAAGGAAATCCAAAATCTTAATATAAAAGTAAATTTTAAATTATTAATTTTTTTCTAAAATAAATTATTGGAAGTAAATTTAATTTATAATGTGATAATACTTTTTTTTTTGTGAACTGTTACAGACATGTGTCCCCCACACCCAAATTCGTATGTTGAAATCCAAACCCCCAACATAACTATCTTTGAAGATAAGGTCTTTAAAGACTTATGTAATTATGTTAAAATGAATGCATAAGGGTGGGCCCTAATTTAATGTTACTGGTACCCTTATAAGAAGAGGAAGAGACATCAGGGATGTGTCCACAGACAAAAGGCCAAGAGAGGACACAGAGAGAAGCTGGCTATGTGTTGGCCAAGGAGAGAGACCTCAGGAGAAACCAGCCAATATTTGGACCATGAATCTTCTCCAGAACTTTGGAAATAAATATCTGATGGTTAAGCTACCCAGTTTGTGGTATTTTATATTGCAGCTCTTATAAGCTAATGTAATCCAATAACAATACATTTAAAAATTAACTGAACTTTTTTCTGTTTTATGCAG
Source organism: Cheracebus regulus (assembly GCA_963574635.1). Lineage (NCBI taxonomy): Eukaryota > Metazoa > Chordata > Mammalia > Primates > Pitheciidae > Cheracebus > Cheracebus regulus. The sequence continues at coordinate 69,047 of CAUYQU010006587.1, forward strand.
TATCTACAATTGTAAATGAAAATGTGTACTCTTAAATAGATTACTTGAATTTTGAGACTTAGAATTTAGCTTTTACTGGTCTGTATGAAAAATAGCCTACTAATTGCAAAGTGCCAATAACTATTCAAAGTGTGGCATGATCACTCAAAAAACATATATATATTCAGAATCCTGTGGTGATTTTTAGAAGGAGTATATATAGGTTTATATGTAAATGAAATAATAAAATCATGTGATATTTATACCTTCATAAAAAGCATTTGCATTAAATCTAAAAAGACAGATTTATTTGTAGCTATCTTTAAAGCCTCAATTTTTAATTATTCCAGCAAGTTATATTTTGATTACAGATAGTGACTAATTTTAACAAAATGTTAAATAAAACTTTATTTTTAATTTCTTTTCAATTAACTTGCAGAAACAACTCTGTATGCTGAGCTTACTTGAGACACTTAATAAAGCTTTAGTCCAGTAATACTGCAGGCTTCAGGGAAAAATGAAATTAAATGTAGAAAGTATATACTGATGCCTTAAGAATTAATCATGTTGATAACAAGCAGTAAATGTATTTATAACATTTACTATGTATTATTCACTATCACTATTATACTCACTGCTATACAAGTGTAATTCACTATTGTATACTATATTGATTCATGTTGATTCAGTATGTCTTAAAAAGTCAAGAAATCTTATGTTATTTTTTATTATTAAACAAAAAATTTAGAAGATATTACAGACAGTACTTACATATACCCCTATAATCAGTTTCCTCTATTACTAACATATTATATTTATATGGGATATTTGTCATGTGATGAAGCAATATTGATATATTATTATTTACTAAAGTTTATAGTCTATTCACATTACCATAGTTTTTTCCTTTTTATGTTCTACAATCCCAGATTAGCACATTATATTTAGTTGTCATGTGATTTTATGTTACTGTTGGCTGAGTCCATTTCCCAGACTTTCCTTGTTTATGATGCATTTGTTTTAAGGTGTATTGGTCAGGTATATTGCAGGAATCCTTTTTTTTTTTCTGGAATTTACTTGATTTTTTAATGAATAAACTGGAATTATAGGTTTAGGGGAGGAAAGACAGCATTAACATGTCATTTTGTCACATAATTTTAAGGATAAATATTTCATTCAACAGGATTCAACATTAACATGACTGTTAATGTTAGTCTTGAATATCTGAGTTAAATAGTGTTTCTCAGATTTTTCCAGTTTGAAGTTACTCGTTTCTTTCCCTTTCCGTACTCTACTCTTTAGGAGAACGTCACTGGGTATAACCCACGCTTACCATGTGCAGAGTTGTGCTGGCCTTCTTCAGCATAAAGAAAATTCCATAATTTATTTGGAATTCTTCTGCATGAAAGATTTGCCTCCTCTACCGTTTATTAATTTTATCATTTATTTATGTATATATACATTCATTAATATTTATTTTATACTTTGAGTTATAGCCTGACAGTACTATATTTATGGTATTTCTCAAATTATCACAGATTTGGGTATTGGAAAAACTCATTTAGTTGGTTACTATGTGTCCCTTTGGCATATCTATCCCACATGGAATTTTTGTTTGTTTTTGCACATTTGGTTTATCTTGGTATTGTTGTTTTTAAGCACATCTGTATTTCCTAGTACTATGAGATATTTCAGGTTCATCTAATATATTTCATGCCACAGTTCTAAAAACATTCATTTCTCCAAAAAGCCCTGGTTCCTTTTATTGGAAATTAGTATTAGAAAGGAAGATATGCACTTTAGGTGCTCTTCTTGCCACTGGAGTGTCAGTTTTTAGGGCTCTTCAGCTGACAGAAAAATCAGAGATATATATAGTAGCTTGTGTGTATATATATACACACATATATACATTAATATATAGATACATATGGCTATATATATATAATATACATACATAGTGTATGTAGCCATGTATAGCTATATTAAGTTAAACATGAGTTCTTAACACCTGTTCTTACTCTATTACCTCTTCACCTTTATGATCATTCTAGCCTCTTCACATTTATGATCTTTGAATTTCCACACCAACAGTGAAATATCAAGGTCTGAAATTCATTATGCATTTAATTAATTATTCAATTCCAGTATATATTTATAGAAGTGTCAGATTTATCACCAAACCTTGTGAGAAAACCTAAGTACACACTACTTATGTATAATTTCTTTTGATTTTAGTCTTAACAGACTCCCTTCATTTCTTAAGTTACTTAAGTCTGCACACTTTGCCCCACCCTAGACTCCATGAAATTATTTTACACATTTTTAATACAATTAGAATCCTTGTCAGGGTCTGCATTTCCTGTGATCCTCATGTACACTAATTTTTTTAGGTTACACATTTTAAAGTTCACCCTTTAGGCTGTGAAGTTCTATATGTTTTGATAACTACTTAACATCCCCCAAAGAAAGAAACAGTTCTGGAAATACAGGAAACACTTCCTAATTCATTTTAAAGAGATGACATTATTCTAATACTAAAATCAGATTACATCATGGTAAGAAAGAAAAACAACAGACCAATATCTCTCATTAACATAGATGCAAATATCCTTAACAAAATATTAGTAAATGAGTCCAATAATATATAAAGAGAATTATAAAGTAGACAAAGTGATTACGAAATCTGGTTAAAGGGTCATAAACCAATCATCATGAACATGCTACAGAAGAAAACACATGATAATATCAATTGATAGAGATAAATCATGTGATCAAATCCTACACAGATTCATGATAAAACTCTCAGTAAACCGAAAATAGAGGGGAACTTCATCAAGACAAAAAAAAAAAAACTTCAAAATACCTATAGTAAACATAATTAATGATGAAAGACAGAATTCTCTCCCCCTAAAATCAGAGGCAAGGCAGATCTGTCCTTTCTTACCATACCTCTTCAACATTGTACTAAAAGTTAAAGACAACATAAATTAACAAAAAAAAGTAGACAGCGTGTTTAGACTCGACATAAAAACACAGTCCATAATTTTTAAAATGATAAAGTTCAGTAAGTTTAAAAAATAATCTATGAAAAGATAATTATATCTGAACATATTGCAACTTTATATCTTAATAATAGAATGACAAAATTGGGCAAACAATATTGAAAAGACTATCCACAAGAATGATGTGTGAACATATAGCCATTAAAATAAATTCACCATTGTTAGTCATCTGTGAAATACAAATTAATGCCACAGTAAGATGCTATTATGTACCAACTAGAAAAGCTAAAATTTAAAAGATTGATAACACTGTGTACAAGTTAAGATGTGGAGTAATTGAGATTCTCACAAATTGCTAGCAGCAAGTTAAGTGATAAGACCTCTTTGGAAAATAGTTTGTCAGTTTTTATAAAGTTAGACATACCTTTGAGCAGAAATTGATTCACCAATTCACTCCTAGGCATTGATCCAAAAGAAATGAAAACATATTGATATCTATACTAAGGCTCATACAGGAACTGTCACAACAGCTTTATAAGTTGCTATTTTTCCATTTAATAGGTGAATAAATAAATACATTTTAGTATATCTGCACAATAAAACTACTCAACACTAAATGGAAGAACTGCTGATAGCTACCACAACATAGATTTCAAAAGATGATGGGTGCAAAACAGTACATAGTTTATGATTCCATTTGTATGAAGTTTTAAATAAAGGAATCTAATATATAGTGAAAAAGAAGATCAATGTTTGCATGGGATCTGAAGAGAGTAAGGCTGTGTGTGCAAGTGGCTAAGAAAATATTTTAGTGATAAAAATATTGCATACTGTATGTGTGGTAGCAGCTATACCAAATTGTGTATCTTGTCCAAACTGATAGATATAAAATAGGTCTTTATAACCTATGTAAAATATGACTCAATAAAAGTAATTTTTTAAAGAAATGATTATGTGGTTTAGCCATTATGACTTCAAAAAAGTGAGTGAGTTGAAAGCATACAATATTAGCTCAATTTGGGATATGCTAGTGTCTTTTTATCTTCTGGGAATTTCTGATAGAAGTGTCCTGGCGGAAGTAAGAATGAAGTATGAAGTTCTGATCTGTACTTCATAGAAACTGATAATCTGTCATTCATAGATATAATAGATTCAAAATGGTGTCTTATTAAACTCATAGGAATAGACAATATTACCTGTGAAGAATGATTTAGTATGACAAAACCCTACTACAACCTGCTGACATTAGTGCAGACATGACTGAGCAACCTAATTCCAAGGCAGGAACATCTAATACTCAGCAGAAGCACCTCAATGCCATAATCTCAAAACAGGCAGTTGACTACCTCTAATCAGCACAATGTTTAATCAACAGGCAAACCCAGGAATCAACAAGTAACCAACAAAATTCTGGGTAGTCCCAGGTCTTTCAGCTTTAAAGGATTTATCCAATTTGTCTTCCCCTGAAATTTGTCAGACAGCAACCCCGAATATACAACTCTGATACTCACTTAAGACAAAAAAAAAAAAAAAAAAAATTAGAGTATAAATGGCCAATGGAATCAGATATGAAGAAAATGAGAAGCATGGCAAAAATAATTTTCAAGGATGGGAGTAGTTCATTATCAAATGTGAAATTCTGGAAAATCTCAGTGACTACAACACTAATGTGCTAATTAGTGAAACTGAATTAACATTGCATCAGATTAAATAGTGAACACCAAGTTGCCAAATTGCGACAATTAGTGTAGGTAATTATTTAAGAATGATAGAAAGAAAGTGTTGATAAGTAGAGAGCATTGAGAAGATTTTGTGAAAAGAAGTGGAAATACAGCCAGAGAAAAAGGTAAGGACATCATATCAGATACATGATAATACCAATAAAAATGAGAGTTGCAAGCACAACAGTAGCTGCTGAATGTATAACTGGCTACTGGCTCTCTAACCAAATTCTGACTGTGATAGGTGTGTCTGACATCCTTGACAGGTAATTTTTTTATATATAGGACTTCCAGTTTTCCATTGAAAAATAGTATCTTACATGAAGTGCAAAATTAAAGGGAATATATTAGCTTAATATATTTTTAATTAACTTTTTCAGAGACAGGTTCTCGCTGTTTCACCCAGGTTGGAGGTGGTATGGGCATAGCTCTTTGCAGCCTCAAATTCCTGAGCTCAAGCACTCTTCCTGCCTTGTCCGCACTGCAAAGCATTGGAATTACAGGTATGAGTCACTGCTCCCAGCTTTAGTTTAATATTATTTGTACTACCGGCTAAATTATTCTAAAAGTGAATTCTTTCATCTTTATTTTTAATGTCTTTAAATATGGATAGAAACAAAAAGTAGGAGGAAATAAAAGAGAAACAGACAAGCCTTTTTTTTCCCTAGAGTGTAGACTCCTTTGCATTTCTTGTTTTACAACGAGAAAATAATAATTTTTACCTCCTAATCTTAGCTTTGCACTTTTATATTTATATTTTGTTATTTGTCTATTATCTCATAATTTATCTTTTACTATTAAATATTTACAATTAATGTACCCCAAATAGCTATACTGCCCATGGTCTTAAAACAAAACAAGTTTGCTTCTAAGACTGTAGTTTTGTAAATCTTAGCTCTAGGAATAAAGCATTTAAAGAGCATATGCCAATTATGTATACTGTGCAGAGTAAAGGTTTAACAGTCTATAAAATTGGTTTGTCCTAAAATAAATGATATTAATGAGAAATAATTTATTCAGATAACTGCATGAGAAAATCTCAAAATATTTCCAAGCACGTCTGATTTGACAAATCAAAGGTGAGCTTCCTATAGGCTGAAAACCCTACCGGATACAACCTACACTTTCAAAAGAAGCCTGTTATTTAGCTTCTTTTTGCTGAACTACAGGGAGCTACACTGGTTTGTTGTTACATGATGAGAAAGGATTTACTGTGAAACACGTTGAGTGCTGTGAGATAAAATGCTCTATTAGGCTACATGTACACAATTCTGCCACTTCCCTTTTTATTAAAGACCATTTCGACAGCCCAGTCAGAGCTTTCTGAGGTTTGGAGAAGTGAAAAATGCTCTTCGGTGTGCCTTCACTCACAGAGGGCACAGACAATCAGGCACCACATTTGACCAAATACACTCTCAGGATTGCCAGCTTTCTATAGCAAAAACTGGTAACTACTTTCTTCAGCTTGCAGAGAGAATGTCTTAGAATGAAAGTACCAGGTGTAGGCTTTTTCTGCACACACATATATATATTAAAATTTATATACTTATTCTAAAATGAATATGTCCAGAGATATTTAATAAATAATCTCTTTCAATTACCATTTATGATCAAACAAAACATAATGACCATTTACTATATGCAGGTCATTGTGCTAAGCACTTTATGTACATTATCTCATTTAACTCTTACATAATCCATATAAAAAATTAACTCCAAACAAAGACAAAAAATTGCCAGATTAAGCAATCTGTTTTGTGGAGTCATTACTTAAAATTCAGGTCAGGCATACTTCAAAACAACAAAGATGTACCAGCCTCAAAAACAAGTGCAATCATGAGAACTTTAGAAATATTTAGTTTTTAATATATTGAATTAAGAAACTTGATTTAAAAATGATCATTATCAGTCTTCAGCATTTTGTTTGGTGTTAGCAAAGCAATATAAAGTAATAGCTGATCCAAGACGTTTCCCCACTTAAAGTGGGTTAGGCCTAAATGTAAAAGCATCAGTCAAACGTAAATCCCTGGTTCTGATGTAGCAAACCTGCCCTGCCCTCAGTGGTTAAGTGGAAGAATGCCATTTCTGAGGGGCGAGAGTGGAAAGGCTATAAATACATGGTGCCACAGTCACATCTTTCTTATTCAGATAATGCTATGAGACCCCATTCAAACCTCTGCATTCTTCTTCAAACATGCTACTGGTTTTAAAGGCCCAAGAAAAGCCTGAACATAAATTCTGAACTGTCACTCCCATCACAACTTCAGCCAGCCATCTACACCCTCAGAGAAGATGCCAAAAATGTCAGTGCCATATTGAAATCAGTATGGTCCTTGTTCCTGGGATGCTACAGGTGGTTAGGGCTGCTACCCTCTGCTTGATCGGCTACATCCCTGGTAATAAGTCAGTGCGTTGCAGCTTGAATATTTGAGTAGTTTAATTCCTAGTTTCTTAGCCGAGTGGTTAGTGGGCACATAAGAGTTGGGCAAGAATATGCTGCAATGATTAGGCATGACCCTTTCCATGATCTCATTGGTTCCAGCAGGGAAACTACGGGCCAGTGGTCTATCTCAAAGAAACTAATGCCAGAATCTTGAAACCACTGTGAAATTTGTTACTATCCCAGGTTCCATTTCTCTGCTTCAGACCAAGCCCCAGGTGGGGTGAGGTCTTAGAAAAGACAACCTCTAGTTGCTAAAAGTCCCATGTTACTTGTCTATAAAGTTGGGAATTGTTCTAAGAGAAAAACAATATTGATTGGCTCTGTATCTCACAAGCTTAAGAACACTTTCTTTTTTCTTGAGCCAGCTTAGCATAACCCAGCAAAATAGGAAGCACTGGATAAATCCTGTTGAATAATTGCAAATTTCTGGGCAAATGAGTCAGTAAGTTTTTATCATGCCTCTTCAGATTCATTTTTTAATTTTTCAAAATCCAAATTGATTGTTCACAGAAAACATGCACTCATGAACCCTTTCAAAGCATGCAGTATTTCATAAATTCTACTCTATAACTTTACTATTATTTTCACCTTGCATTGCCATTTTTTACTTTATAAATGTTTGTATTATCTGGTACAGTTTCAGAGAGAGAAAATAATTATGTGCATGGATATAATTTATATACAAAGTTGACTTAAAATCACATCAGCTTTGTTATCTGCTTTAATATTTTAGTAATTAAAATACTCAATATAACCCTCAGACTAGGAAAAGAAAAGACTATTCTAAGGGCAAATACTTTGTCAAAAAACATATAAAGAACACACTCCCAAGAAGTAAGAAACAATGCTAACAATTTTCAGATGCACAGGTAATTCACACAGTGCTGAGATCTGAGCAAAATTTGCTGAAGAAGGGCCCTATTCCTGAATATACTGTCAGTGTGTGTAATAAATAAGATATGATAGTGTCACGTGATGGCTACTTCATGAGACACCCATTTGAAAGCTTTGCCAAAAGGAGAAATGATTTTGTTATGTAAGTGCACGACCCTGGTAGAAGGAACATGATTTTTAAGCCAGCCATATAGAAACCACAGAGTAATTAATAAATCCTCTCTAGCCTCATTCTTGCCCCTCTTTGTTTCAAGTTTTGCCTCTTAACTTTGTATTTATTCAATTCTGTCATGGCTACCATATGTTGGAATATTGTTGTCATATTATATTATATCAGGCTACAACTATTAGAATTCTCTATGCACTTAGAAATCTCTTTCAGAACCAGGAATGTATGCAAACTTTTAAAACATCAAAGTCTTGATTGGGATCTGTTTCCCTGTGGCTATTCAGAGCATGTTAATCTTACCCTTACGCTGTGAAGTAATTAGATAGGAATTATAGAAAGATAAGAACAAGTTGTGAAACAGCCTCCATGAAAAATTACCAATTATTTGGATATTTTGTTTTGTGAGAAGTATATACTTATGAACATTTGGAATTTTTGTATAAAATATTTTCGTGTAAGTAAAAGACTTTTGTATGAAATTATTATTTAAAATAAAAGTACCAGAAATCAGCTTTCTTTTCAAAAAAAGTTATCATAGATATAGTTTTTCATAGAGTAGTGTGTAGATAATAATCAAATCCTTAAAAGTGAATGAAAACAGACATTCAGAAGTTTCAGTAAAAGAACTCTAAGTGTTGAGGAAATTTCGCCAGAAGTAGAGATGAATTACCTTCCAATTTTTCTCAGAAATATATTTAGATATATAAGAGAGGGCATTTAAAAATACATGTTAGAATTATCATTTGAAGGCATATTTTTGTATAAAACACTAAAATGAGAGGGAGTACATTCCACAAATAACATTTTTGAATACTGCCCTCAAGAACTTCACACTCCTGTTGATTTAGGGATAAAAATAAATAAAACTAAGCATAGCATCTTTTTCAGTTTCAATAATTATTTTTATACAGTTTATAAGACCAAAATAATATTTTCCCTGTTTTTGTCTTTTCACTATGTTTTTTCCTGGTTTTAAAAGTAGCTTTTTATGACTATTGCTCTTTCAGAGTGTTTTTCTTTTATTTTCCTTTTCGTCTATGTATATCTATATATGTGTGTGTGTGCTTCTAATTTTAATAGTAAGAAACAGAAAATTAGGTCAATCTCTTCAGTAAAACTGCAAAACTATATAATATAATTATCAGTCAACAAACTGCATTACACTCATTTTTTCATGGCTCTATGCACATTGTTGTCAAATTCACTGACAACAACAATGATAAAATAACAAAGAACAGAAACTGAAAGAGAGCACCCATATTTTCCTAGGACTTTCACAGGCCATTCACTAACAATGAGAACGATGAATAAGATGACATGCATATCAATGAATTTTCAACATTTTGCGTTTTGTTCACACTCATATTTATCCAGTTGATTAAGACAATTTGCATAATTTAGAAGTAACGTCTTTTGGAAAGTCATGATAAAATGCTCTGATTGCAGTATGCCAGGCTCTTTACACATGAAAGTTTTTTCAAGGAAGCCTAGAAATGAGCAGAAAAAAGGTGAAGATATACTCCCCAAAAGTAGTTTTCAAAATCCATATATAGTATTCATCTTTTTAAGTGTTTAAAGCATAAAAGCCCACATAACTAAGGTGTGATTCAAATAATAGCCCAGTATTTCATACTGTGCTGCTTGTGAGTATGGTAGGCTGACTGCGAGACAGTCCTCAATTATTTAACCTTGTTTTTATGCCTCTTGTATTATCCCCTCCTCAGGAGCGTGGGTTTGATTTGGGTTTAGTAACTAATTTTTAATGAATAAACAATGGCAGAGGTTATGAGATGTTAATTTTCTAATTCGGTTATAAAAAAAGACTGTGGCTTCTGCCTTGGAGGCTTTCTTCCTCTGTTTCTTGAATTCCTCACTCTTGGGGAAACAAGCTGCATGTTATGTACAGTCTTTTAAAGAGATCCACTGGGCAAAAACCAAATGTTTACAGACAACAGACAATTAGGACTTGAGGTCTGCGAATACCATGTTAATGAAGTTGAAATGAATCCTATCCAGTTGAGCCTTCAGATAAGACAATAGCCCCAGCTGACAGCTTGACCATGGTTTCATAAGAGCTTTCATAAGAGTTCATAAGAAGCACCCAGCTAATCCATGCCATGTAAGAGCTCCTGACTTACAGAAACTGTAATATAATAAATATTGATCATTTCCAGCTGCTAAGTGTGGAGCTAATTGGTTGCAAAGCAATAGATAACTAATAGTGATTTTATTTTGATTTTTATTGCCATTTACAATATTGTGAAGTGTTAAGGCCAGTAGGTTACCTCTAAAATCTTCCATGTGTGACTTTGGAGAGAGCTCATCATACAACCTTAAGAAGTGTACAGAATGTCCATGAACTATGGAATCAGCATAGGCAGATTTCTTATCATAAGGTAAGAAACCCCAGGAAGATAAATTCCAGAGCAGATTTTGTTTAGATAGAATATGTTCAGGGCCTTGGATTGAATGGTTCTGCTAAAATTCTCTGTTTTTGGAATCCATTAAATGACTTCTGCCTATGAATTTTCCTATCACTTTGCACTGAGTTCGATTTTTTGGGAACCTTTTTTTTTTAAATTGATCTTCAAACATTTGTGTGTGGTAAATTTCATTATAAATTCAAATTGTGAAGTACCTAAATGCATCTTGGTATTGACCTATTTTCTTTTAAACTTTTTCCTTTACTTTAGAACATTTTAACCTGTAGGAGAAAAAAAAGAGTAATTTCTTCTTCTATCACAAGTTTCATGGCTGACATTCCATAACAAAGACAGATTAATGGGAGCATAAAAATGTATTTAATATAAATTTTATGTGACATGCATGGGAGACTTCAGAAACGAAGACCCAAAAACCCAGGATAAACTGTATTTTTATGGGCAGTCATACAGAAATATGATTGAAAAATAGTTGAGTATGATTTAGTTTAGGATAACAAAATGGAGAAAATGTGAAGCCCATTCATTTGTATTCTTCTGGGTGTTCCATGTTACATTCTTTCCATTGTGATATAGGGCAAGATACCCATCTCTTCAGGAGAAAAGGGAGGGGGAAATTCAGAGCCCTTCTTACAGGTGATTTCTCACCTTCCTTCCACTTAAAATACTCAGTATGCCAAGGTATCATATTTTGTTCTAAATCCCAATGAACTCTTACTACACATGTTTTAGGTTTGAAAAGACCTGTTAGACCTCCATTACTCCAGTGTTTCATTTTTTTTTACTCTATTTGCCTCTTCCTAGGAGGAAGAACATAATAGTCTGGTCTGTAATATATTTACAGAGGTATCTGTTAAAGTCTCATATTAGGGATTAATAACCAATACTACAGTAGTGCATCACCTCTTATGTAATATTTGCCTGATGTATTCACTTAACATTTAATGACTAATTACTAGGTATGTATGCTAGTTATGTATCCAAGTATATTATATGGATTTCTGGAGTTACAGAAGCAGTTTTGAAAAATAATTTGTGGGAAATGGTGACCTTTTCTGACATTACTCAAATCCTATCAACAATTCCATAGCAAACTACTAGGACTGATAGAAAAACACTCTCATAGGCTTTACCGAAACCTGACAGTAGTTAGACTCAACTGAAATACTGTCTGATATTGAGCTTTCTTATTTTTCCCAGAACAGTCTGCTCTACAGGGAACATAAAATATTAGTGTAATTTTGAGTAAAGTCTCTGTAAGTGTAATTGGTGTAAAGAGTTAGATAGCATAGAAAATGGTATCTAAACATAGAGAAAGTATCAGTCTAATTCAGTTTTTTGTTTGTTTGTTTAAGAGAACATTATAATTCTTGGCAATGGAAATTTTGGTCCACAGATGAAATTCCTCATTATTTTGCTCCTTAAAGAGATATATGTTTATATATTTCTTATTTGCTTGTGATTATCCAGGAGAAACTTGTTCAGAGAAGGGAAAAATTTCAGTTGGGGGCAGATTATTAATCTGAATAAACTTTGGTCCATAGTTTTTAACTCAATTTCCCCAGAATCTCACCTCTAAATTATGAATTAGTGAATTATGGGGAACTTGGACTTCCCAAAATTGACATCAATGCTTTTGACTAGGTCACTGTGCCTAGTCAATTACTGTAGCTGCAAAAACCAAAGAAATACAAGGAAGATGCTCATATGTAACAAAAAAATAAAGAAAACAAGCTTATCTGAAAAAATGCAGTTTTGTCTGAGTTCTCTTGATAATGCTGCTCATGTTTTCAAAATCTAGCATTTCCTTTCAAAAATATGGATGGCCTTAAAACAGACCCTTTTCCACCACATATCTTCACTCCAATACCTAGATTTGCACTGCTCTGCTAAATGTGAGACTGAACTTGAAATTCTTCTGTGTCTCTTTTTATTTCCCAGGGACAGATTTGGATTTAACTCAGCAAACAAAAAACTTTGCTGCTTTTTATGTCTAAAATCTATTTAAGAAATTAAATTTCAGTAAATTAGTTTTGATTAAAAGGGTAAATATATGTTAAAATTGGCATTAACAAAGCTATTAACAAAACAATAGCTTATGACTATTTCTTTGTATCTGAACTATATTTTGGATCACTTTAAAGAGCATCAGTCATTTAATCAGTAATGCCTATTACTTTAGGCACTGTCCTAGACAAAGAATATATAGAAAGTAAGACAAATACATATAATTCCTGACCTCACTGAGACAGTATGCCTTTTGGTTAAGAATTCAAACTGCTTTCCTTCGAATCTTGACTTTGTCATTCACCAAGCTATAGGAATTGGAGAAAACTGCAAAGTGTGTTTTGTCTTAATTTCTTCAAAGTAAAATGGGATTAAATATCTATATATAACCCATCAGGCCATCAAAAATAAAACATAGAGAAGAAATAATTCTTACTACATAGCTTACAGTCTAGTAAATATTAAAGCAATAATTAAAAAGGGAATGCATTTATAAAGCAGATATTGAAATCATTGTTAAAGCATAAAACAAAAATATCTAATTAAATTTACAGTAAAATTGTTTCAAGGCCTGCGAAACATTGAGTACCTAGGAATACAGGTGCGTGCCACCATGTCTGGCTAATTTTTTGCATTTTTAGTAGAGATGGGTTTTCACTGTGGTAGCCTGCTCTTGTGATCTACCTGCCTCAGCCTCCCAAAGTGCTGGGATTAAAGGTGTGAGCCACCATGCCTGGCCAAATATTTTCCTTCTTATGAGTAGTAATAAAATTCTTAAAGATGGTGTAAGATTTCCCCCAATAATATTATATATTAGCTCTTAAATATATACCATGTATTAGTTATATTAAAACATAAATTTTAGATTATTTAAATTTAACAGAGTTTAATTGAGCAAAGGACAATTTGTGAATTAGACAGGCCCTACAACCTGAATAGATTCAGAATGACTCCAGGATTGACAGATTGTTGGATAAGATTTATAGACAGAAAAGGAAAGTAATATACAAAAAAATGGCAGTGATGTATACAAACAGTTGGCTTGGTTGCTTCTGGGCATTTGCCTTATTTGAAACTGTTTTGAACAGTTGGCTGCCTGTGGTTGACTAAAGTTCTACTGCTGTAATTGGTTGAGATTCAGCTACTTGCTATAATACAAAAATAGGTATATTAGTCCATTTTCTCACTGCTGATAAAGACGTAGCCAAGACTGGGCAATTCACAAAAGAATGAGGTTTAAAGTACTTACAGTTCCACATAGCTAGGAGACCTCACAATCATGGTGGAAGGCCAGGTGGAGCAAGTCACATCTTACATGGATAGCAGCAGGCAAAGAGAGAGCTTGTGCAATGAAACTCCCCTTTTTAAAACCACCAGATCCTGTGATACTTATTCACTATCTTATTCACTTACTCACCATGAGAACAGCACAGGAAAGACTTGCCCCCATGATGAAATTACCTCCCACCAGATTCCTCCCATGACTCTTGATAATTCAAGATTAGATTTGGGTGGGGTCACAACCAAACCATATCAGTAAGTTACAGTCTATTTACACATCAAGTTGGGTCAGAGTTCATTATGTCTAGAGAATTCTTTAGGCCAAACTTAAATTATGAAAGAAGATAGCTTTAGGGTAAACTTAGTTTAACAACAGTATACCTTTGGTCTCAGTTTTGAGGTTGACCAAAACTCTACACATTGACATCACTCTACTAGCATTGTAAATGGACTCACCTGGTCTCAAATCTTACTGCAACACAGCAGAGAAGTGGGTTTTGAAAGGTGGAAACAAGAAAATAGAACAATTAAGAAAAACCTGATTGCTGATTGGCTAACATCAGGTTACTTCAGATTTTTTTTTTTTCTGGTAAGACTTAAAATAAAGGAGACTTCTTTATCATGTTATAATCTGTTTTCAGTAGGAAAAAAATAATCTGATCTGTTTGAGATATCTGCATCCTTAAAGTTTCAGTTTGATCATATGCAGTTAGCATTGATGATTCCATTTTGGTTTGGTCTCATGTGTTGGGGGCCTAGGACAGTACCTAACTCTAAAACAATGACCCGCCATTGTTTTGTTTACCAGTTCCTCTCATTTGGTTAGAGTCTCACTTACACAATGATGTAATCAAAACTTAGGGCATCTGTGCTACTCAGTTATCACCATTTTGTGTTTCCAGTCAAAAGACATCAGTCATAGGTTACAGTATCCTCGTAATTACTCATTTCCTTAAGTTTTTGTTTCATCTGTCAAAGAGAGACCATTCAGTATTCTAAAGATGGCTTCATGCAAACATTCAAAACTTCTGAGAGAAAACAGATTACTGTTATGTTAGGAGAAGAATACCAAGCATTTTAAATATGCTCTTTAGCCAAGGTCCCCATGAACCAGAACAACTAAAGTACATTGAAGAGTGAGCCAGATTAAAAGTCTATACATTTAAATCAAACAACCTATTCATTAATTCTCAGGAACTTATTCTCTATTACTTGTAATATCCAGTGTAATCATCTGTGGTGAACCAGAAGGGTCAACAACTGCAAAGACTCTTTCTTTTTCAGCTAGTTAGTAACCTAGAGCAATTGTATTATTTAGTATAACTTGAGCAAGATAATTTAAATAAATTTGTTGTGCAAACATAGCCTTTGCAGTAGAACCTACTAGAGAGCCTATTATTAGGTATACATTTCCAATCATTGTCTCATTTACATTTACTCCAAGCCATTGAAAAAGGAGACCTAGGAAATAATGCCAATCCAGATGGGTGAAGACCTCTTGGAAATGTTCTTCTTAACCTACATAATAGGTTAAGAAGAGGGGACTAATTTTGTTTTTGATTGATAATGGAACAGCAAAGTCACTATTAAAATTCCTAGCCCACATTGGCCCTTGGACTTCTAACCATCAACACATAAGATTTCCCATTTATAAGGTAGAATACAAAATCCTCTATAAATGCAAATCACGAGGTCAGTAGTTCAAGACCAGCCTGGCCAAGATGGTGAAACCTGTCTCTACTAAAAATATATAGATTAGCTGGGTGTGGTGGTGCATGCCTGTATTCCCAGCTACTCAGGAGGCTGAGGCAAAATTGCTTGAACCTGGGAGGCAGAGTTTGCAGTGAGCCGAGATTGAGCCACTGCACTCCAGCCTGGTTGACAGCGCAAGAGTTCGTCTCAAAAAAAAAAAAAAAAAAGGATGCCCTGTGGGTACACACAAGGTTCCTTTTCCAGTTCTACTGTTTATACATTATTTGGGACATTAAAATTAGCAGTTTTTAGCCAAGTGTCTAATGTGGAGTTATTACAGGCTTAAAAAACACTAGTATCCTGACATATAAAACAATTCACAAGAAATTCCATATGAGCTTTTGGTGAAAACCTTTTTTATTACATTCTTTTTGATCCTGCTTCCTGTATTCCATTACAGGGTTAAATTCAAACAGAAGTGAGAACAAGTGGCTCTATAAATCTGACCACTATTACAATTTGAACAATGATTACTTTAAGGATATTGCTAAAGTTATCCACTGAGTAAACTAAAAGATCCCACAGAAAATGTAACGATATGGGTTTGGCATGACAGATGGAACACTACATTAAGTTAATCACAGTAACTACTGATTGTGAAATTACAATTATGGGATTATCCCACCAAGCATAAGTAATGAGAAATTAAGAGAGGTAAATGTTAACAGAAAAGTCTTGATCTATCATCTTGATAAAGCTGTTCATATCTAGGATGGAGGAGGAATTTCCCTGGTTAGCTTTAGCTTAAGGTCTCCAATAGGTGTATAGTTTCAAAAGCCTGGAGAGGCTCTTTTGAGTTTGAGATGTGGATCCAAGGTTTGAAGTACCAAAATTTTACTGAAGTGTGAGTGGCAGGGGGAAGTCTTTTTCTGATGACATTTCCAGAAGACTAAATCTTTGAGTTCTAGATCATGAAGAGTTTTATTGTCCTCAGTTAGTGAATTATGAAAATCTTTCTTCACTTAGTGAAAACACAATTTGGCATAATACATTAAAGCCTTGTAGAATTGAGTCGTACCAGTTTAGGAGTGCAGGAGATATCTGAAGTCCCATTATTTCCAGCATATGCATTGCAATGATTATTACAAAAGGTGTAAATTTATGTTTTTCACTGGAAATAGAGTTGACTGTCATCGATCTGTAATACCTTCAACCAGTAGAATCCAGTTGATGCAGATAGCTTTGTCTAACGTTACTGCAGCTATAATAACTTAACTGTTTTACAAGTTGTTCAATGAAACAAGTATCTCTACAACTTAAGATTTCTCCAGAAATACATCATGAGGCAGGGACACTTTCTAATAACTTTCAGTTATTCTAGCATCACCCTTTGTGCATAAGAAAGCTTCTGTCCAACCTGAAAATATGCATGGACAATGGCAATTGAATGAAATTCCTCTGTAAATGTTTAAATGGCCCATCTCCTCTATAAATGTTTAAATGGCCCATCAGATGCATAAATCTACCAGAAGTTTTTCTTTTCTTTTCAGGATTATGAGTTTGACAAATTAAATATTGGTTATAAACCATTTTAGTAACTTTAGAACAGTCTCCACACCACTTTTTTTTTAATGATTGAGATTTTTTTTTTTCCATGATGAGTCATGGAATGCAGAAATTTTAATAATGGAAGCTTTAAAGACCATTTTAAGAATTCAGGAAGGAACAGGTGGCCATTTGTGATTCCCAAAATCCACAAATAATATTGGATTCATATCCACTTAAATATTATTTCTTCATCCAATTCAGCTGCATAGCACTGTTTATTAAATGGGCAATCCTAGGTAATTTGACTTGGATTATGGAGGTCATTGAAAATGCATACCAGAATAATTTTAGTACTGGCTGATTAAGCATGAAAATCTCATAAAATATTTCCTTGGCATTTAACTAATTACTGAACTGCTTGGATTAGTAGTTTTATAAACCAGCCATTCACTTTAATAGATTTCTAGAAATTCTTTTTCAGTCCAGTGGTATAATATTAAGGTTATTAGAAACCTGTGCTTATAAGAGTCATTTCCATCCTTTCCTTGAAACTTCTTGAGTCGCAGAATGCTAGGATTATAATTGCTTGTAAAGCAATTTCAGTAAAAGCATCAGAATTAAGCAATTAATTATACTTAAAATGGCCATGGTTAACAATGCAATTGACAAGAAAATTTGGTTATTTCTGTGGCCTACAAAAATTTAGCATAATAACTATAATTATGACACATAATATATACCAAGGCATATCAACATTTTTAGAAACCTCATACAATTTTGAACCACAAATTAAAAGCATATTCATACAAATATCTCAGAAAGGTTATTTTTTATTTTACAATGTTTCAAATATAATTTAATATAATTTAACTTATCAGATAAGTGTGTTAATTATCTCTCTTTTATATGTTTTAGGAGCCCCCTGGAACATCCTAAAGTTTACTTTGAAATCAAAAAGACTTAATTTTCATTTTGAAATTTGATTTTGGGAAGTCTGTCAAGTATGTGAAGGGTTTAAAATATTTGATCAAAATGGGATCTCAAATCACTGTAAAATGTAATGATTCATTTAGCCAAAATATTTAAATACTTTAAAAAGCAATAACCTATACTTTTTGAGAGAGAGGAGACTCAGTTTTCCAAATAATCAAAAGACCTAATAAAGACAACAGGCACCCAACATCTGTTTCTCTTTCTCTCCACTCTCTTTTTTTTTATATTTTATATTTTATTTTTTGCAATTTACTCAGAAGACAAAGTAAACCTTTTACTATCTCTTATTGACACCACATACAAGTCTTATTTAAAATAGAACATCTCATTTTGGTTTTGTACTAGTATACTTTTTATACCAAGACTCAATTTTAAAAGCACTTATAATAAATTAATTTAATCTTAGTTTAATCATACAATATATGTATTAATTAATTAATTATGTATAGAGACAGGTTCTCACTACATTGCTCAGGATGGTCTTAAACTCCTGGACTCAAGCAATCTTCTTACCTTGGCCTCTAAAATGCTGGAATTACAGCCATTAGCCACTGTGCCTAGCTTATATTATGCTTTTTTTCTTTCTATATCTATTTAATTTTATCTATATTACTTTTTCTTTAGTTCTTCATTTTGAAATATTTAAATAACTTTCAAACTAGATAAAAATTACTTTTCTTAAGAAAAATCACATTTTTATATCTTCTTTACAAACTTTCTCACCAAAACATACTTTCCCTTTCTGTACAATTTACATACAAAAGTTTTCCTTTATTTTAGTACTTTTAATTATATAAATTAATGACAATTTTAACTTTAATTTCAATTTTTAGTAAAAAATACCCCATTTTCTTGTTTCTGAGCACACACAAATATATTTGTCTGATATATGTCATGTAAGAACAATTTGTTAATGCATTTAGTCTTATACTTACCAGTTATTGTCTTCATATTTTAACTTAGAAATTACTCAGACATTTAATAAACATTTATTATTTAATTTAACATAACTTTAAGATTTTAAATTGCTGAAAAAATATTTGAGACTATGAGAAATTCATTATAAACTTTTCTGCCATTTACTTTTACTTGGATTGCTTACTTAATAAAGCTAGTTGAAGAAGATTAAGAAATGGCATGCTAAAATATGTCACTTTGGCATATTATTGATACCAACAGGTAAGCAGAGCCAGGCTCTTTGAGTTCCCCTTACCTGTCTAAAGACAGATTTTGCAAAGGAGCTCAATTGTCACCAATTCTGTCTTCAGGGAGTTCCAGCAACCTTTTCTTTCATCACAAGAAAAGACACTTCATCACACCTAGACAAACCTTTTCATAAACCAGTACCCTTTCTTCTTAGGGCCCATTTATCTTTCCCCAAACTCATTTACTACTTCAGGCCTAAATTGCATCATTTGCCCAAACCAAGTAAAGAGAGTGTAGGTAAAGGCCCAATTAAGATGACCAGGAAATCACCTTAAACAAAGGTAATGCTTTGTAATTTTAAAGGAATATATTTTCCATTATATAAGTTTCTAGTGAGTCAGTGAGCCCTCTCTTCCAGGTGCATGCAGGCAGACGTCCTTACAAAAGGAACAGATGCTGGAGAGGATGTGGAGAAATAGGAACATTTTTACACTGTTGGTGGGAGTGTAAACTAGTTCAATCATTGTGGAAGACAGTGTGGCGATTCCTCAAGGACCTAGAAATAAACATTCCATTCGACCCAGCAATCCCATTACTGGGTATATATCCAAAGGATTATAAATCGTTCTACTATAAGGATACATGCACACGAATGTTCATTGCAGCACAGTTTACAATAGCAAAGACCTGGAACCAACCCAAATGCCCATCAATGATAGACTGGACAGGGAAAATGTGGCACATATACACCATGGAATACTATGCAACCATAAGAAACGATGAATTTGTGTCCTTTGTAGGGACATGGATGAACCTGGAAACCATCATTCTCAGCAAACTGACCCAAGAACACAAAATCAAACACCGCATGTTCTCACTCATAGGCGGGTGTTGAACAATGAGAACACATGGACACAGGGAGGGGAGCACTACACACTGGGGTCTGTTGGGGGGAAATAGGGGAGGGACAGTGGGGGGTGGGGAG